>PYST01000122.1:51062-96379 GCA_003049485.1 Ophioceras dolichostomum
GGGGGGGGGGGCAAAGTCTAAGGACTGACCTGTGAACAGAATGGGGAACATGAGTATTAGCCACATACTCGTCCCATTGGCACCCTGGAGGCCGGCGAGGCCAAGCAGCGCGATCTCAGAGCTCGTGTCGAAGCCGAGCCCGAACACGATGCCGAGGGGGAACATCTTCCAGGGCCTGTCGATGATCTTGAACAGCTTCCGGAAGATGTAAGCGAGCAGCCCACCGCCCTCGAACATCGCCGCCGACGAAGATGACAGCTGACCGGCCGCCGACGACTCTGCCGCTCCTGCTGCTCCCCCGGCTCCCACGGCATCTCCGCCGCCTCCGTGATGCCGTCGTCCGTCCGCAGCCTCAGCCGCGTTCTCCTCCTCCCTCACAGCAGCCTCCTCGTCGCCGATCACATCGACCACGTCCCTCGGCGCGTTCGCACCCTCATCGGCACCCTGGTGCTGCTGGTGCTGCCGCTCAAGCTCCTCCCGCAGCCTCCTCACAAGCCTACCCAGCACCCACGCGTTCCCCGCACAAAGCAGCAGCAGGAACGCCGCAGACACGCTCGTGCCGACGATGTTGCCCGCCCTCGCGAAGTCCTCGAACCGCTCGCTCAGCGCGCCGGCCGTGGCCGCCACGACCACGCAGGTGACCACCACGACGGTCGAGTGGCCCAGCGAGAAGAACGTTCCGACGGCGACGGGCCGCCGGCCGGACGCGATCAGGCGGCGGGTCACCAGGTCGATGGCCGCGATGTGGTCGGCGTCGAGCGCGTGGCGGAGGCCGAGCGTGTAGGCGAGCACGGCGAAGGAGGCGAGGGAGGGGTTGTAGTGCAGGACTATGCCGGAGGCGAGCCAGACGAGGGCGTTGATGGCGATTAGGAGGCCGATCAGCTGGAGGGCGGGGAGGGGGATGGCGGTGAGGGCTTTGGGTACTTGTAGTGGGGGGCGGCGAATGGAGGGGAGGCGGATGCGGTAAAGGGGTAGCCAGAGCGGCATGGTGCTGGAGGTGGTGGTTGAGGCTGAGTTGTTGCTGCGATGGTGGTGTATTCCTGTTCTTTCTCGTGTTTTGCCGCTGTTGCTGCTGTGGTAGCGGTACTCAGACGACGTCGATGGTGTTGTTGGCGTCAATGTCGAGGTTTGGGGCGGCTGGTGGTGTAGTAGAGGCGTGTTCTCGCTAGCATCGCCTGCTGCTAATGTCCGACTTGTTGTTGCTGTGGTGTTCTGCCTTGAAGCCATCGCGACTACCTCGCACAGGTAACCAGTAGCTCCCTTCCCCTTGCCCCTTTCCGTTCTCGGACTGAACTATCTAGGCAGGTAGATGCTATCTAACTATTACCTAGTACTGTGACCGCCATGGATTGGGCGTGCCTTATCGCTGCCAGTCATGCATATCCCTCGAAAACCCCGCACCTTGAACCTTCCTGGAGTGGCTCGAGTGGTTGCGGCTGGTACTACTACTCTCTGGACCTAGCTACGCTTGTGCAGGAACCGACCTACCAGGGAACTAAGAAGTTCCTCCTCTCTCGCGTGCTGGGTTGTTGAGGTAGCATGGTAGGAGTTGTTCATAGGGGAAGTGTTGAGTAGAGATCCGACCCAATGGCGGATACGTACTACCCCGCCCCCGCCCGTTAGGTCGACCCCTTTTGGCTCTGGCCTCTCTCTGAAGCGTTTAAACTTCGCACAATATGCAAGATGCCAGCACCCAGTGGGTTGTACTGACATGGTGTTTGTGGACCATCAAGGTAGCTCCCCCACGTTTAACGAGATAAGAGCGGGCAATGTATGAGTCCATGTTTGCTTGCTTGGAGAATGGTTTGCCTATGCTTTCTGGTCATCCGAATCGCCTCGTTTTCTCTTTGTCCTCCGACTGTCCATGCCCCGTTCGGGTGCCAGCCGCGGGAGCCGTGGGCAAGCGTGGCATGGACCATGCAACGAGATTCCAGTAATTTTCCTCCCACAGCCCCAATTGACTTACAAGTTGCCGTAAATGGAAAATTAAACCAGTACTCCTATAGTACTTGTCAAGTTGGAGGGAGTAGCGTCTAGTTCCTTCCGTGGTCAAGTTTCTCTAGTTATCTAGGGGTAGCACGAGCGATTGCTGTAAAAGGTTGTCGGGCGCTATAGCGGCACGGCGGCAGAGCGGCAGGTCCAAGGCCAGGGCGCGGGGAGCCGGCTCCAGCACCGGGAGGCGCCTACTAACAGGAACGGCGATGGGGGCGGAAGGATGATGAAGGATGTAGACGATGCCGAAGAGGATGATGATGGAGGATAATGGCTGGGATCTTATTCATTGCACTTTTCAGAGTGGGATCAAGTCCGATTCCTACACCCTTTGCTCCGAGCACGGGTGCATGGACTTTTCGGTTCAACTCATGCTTTATTTTCCGACCTGCCTCATATCCCCTTGTCGGTATCCTTCCTTGAGTGGCAGCCCATTTTGGTCGTGAATTCATGACGCCAAGTGTGAAAGTGTGCCTACCTCCTGAACCTCAATCTGCTTATCCCCGCGAGCTTATGTCGCCCCCGACTTCGTGGCGAGGAGAGAAGTGAAATCTGTGGTGGGCTGCCGGGCGGAACAAGCCATTCTGTAGGTCTTCGGTGGAGTCTTTTTCTTTTACAAATTCACAATGTGTCCGATCTCGTACCGTACCCCGAAGATCACCAGCGGTGTAGGCGAAACGCCGTGGAGGAAGCACTGCGATGCCGGCCCCGCCAACGTACGAGAGGGCACAGCACCGGAGAGCTTTCGCCGAACGGGTTTTGTTGAGTGCTGGCTTGTTGTGTTTTCGGTTTTTTCTTTTTTTTTTTTCTTTTCTGCTGGTCTCGCGTGTTCACGCCATCGAAGGCCGTTGGTTGCCTCGCTTTCGCTGGCTGGATGTTCTCTCTCCTCTCTCTGTGAGGCATCACGAAACCCGACGGAGAAACTTCATCAGTCCCGTCAGTTCTTTTTACGGATTGAGCGGAAGAGAAAGAATCGGCCTAGACTCCAGTCGACGTTACCGCCCGTCAGCATAAGCCAACGTAGCGATAAGTGATGCCGATCCGGTCTAGAGTCTTCCTGTCCACAACCATTCTTCCGTCCATTTTTGCCTCCTCCCTTTTAATCGTCTGTCCTCTCTCCTCCCAAACCGCGCTGTGGTTTCCTGGGACATCGCATGCAGTCAGAATTGCTGTCATTGGTTAGACATCAAGCCGCCCGAGGCATAGAGTGGCTCCATCGCCGTGGTAAGCCCCTCAAGCAATTGCTTGCGTATACTCACTCAGCCACCTTGATAAACAGCAGCTGGTATTCATCTTGTGCACATCATGAGCTCGGGGCTCGGTTGGACAGCCTGCAGTTTTGCTCACGGAAGCAGGGCGAGCTTGGGCATGGGCTAACAGACTTTGCGTGGGGTGTCCTCGCACCATCGTCAGCAGTTCCCGATGCGGCTCTTTTATTTTGCCCTTTGTCCGTCTGGCTTGTCATTCTATCACTTGTCACTATTCTGATGAGTCCGACTTTAGTCGGTTTTTCACATCTTGCATGGATGGTATCTCAAAATGCATGAATTATCGTTCGAGAGGTTGAGGGAAAAAAGAAAGCTGTGGTCATCGGTTCACAAAAAAATAGGCAGACAAAAAAAGATGAAGAAGGCGAACGAAAGTATATCATCAGAGACTAACTGCAAGAGCTGCGAATCGGAGACGAGCGGATGTAAGTCTGCTTGCCAGCTTGCACCAACAGCAACACCCCTCACTTTCAAGCCAAGCCATCTCCCCGCCTTTCCTCCTCCTTTGGGCATGGATGTCGCGACAACAGAGGGAATGAGTTTCGCTGGCCAAAAAGGAAAAAAAAAAAAAAAAAAAAAAGGTGCACAACATCATCATAACCAGATGTGGTCAACTGCAGCCACCCATTCTCTCTCCCACCACATCCCCTCCATCGGCTAACACAGAGTGCGACCTCTGACCTGGCTGGTGGGTGGACTGTCACGAGTCTCGTCACTGGCCCCTCTGCTCTCACCGGCTCCAGGCTCTCCCAGGGTCAAATCCGCCGTGTTTGCACTACCACGGATGCTGGGCGTGGGTAGCACAAAACACAGCAGAACACAGCGGCATGTGTGATTGTGACCGGTCCACAAAAAGGGACAAAGAAAAGAAATAAGGTCTTGATACGAATTAGAGGGCGGGGTCGAGACCCGTGGTCGGCAGAGTTGCCTTACCTGATCCGTCAATTCTGTCTGGAAATTGAGCCAAGGCAACCGCCGAGTTTTGTGTGATCCTGTGGTTCTGATACTCGGATGCGGTGGCGGCCTACGCAAGCACACTCCCCCCGTTTTTGGCTTCGGCCGGCCTCATAAACGAGGCGAACCATATGCGCTCAAGAAATGTGCGGCTGAGAATTTGTTTGGAGGCCGGAAGAGAGGGAGAAGCAGATGCAGGTAAGAGGGGAAATGTGACACGGAGGAGACGACGGAGGGACCCTGAACCTGGGTGTCACGGCAAATGATGTCCCGAGGAGCGAAGAGCAAGGGTTACCTAACACATTGATCCTGACTTGTCAGTGACTTGTCAGTTCTCTCCCTGCCGGTCAATTTTTTCTTTCCTATCAACTGCTGCCAGACGCGAACCACATGCTAGTGGTCTGCGAACCTGTTCGGTCGGCGAACCACGATGGCTGGTATGGGAGAAAGCGGAGTTCTGCGTCTCCGTCTCCTCGTGTGTCCGTGTATCAGATGTCCATGTATGTCGGAGGCGAGAGGGCGGACCCGCGCCAGCAGCCTGTATGCCTTCATGTCGAATCAACACATGCGTGTGATCAAAACCGGAATTCTCTTCTCCAACCCGTGGGAACCAACTTGCATGTTTGCAGGGCGGGCGGACTCGCATACGCAGGGCATCTGTCTTTTCTGACTGGCGCCGGTGAGTGTGGTAGGTCAGCAATGTGGATGTGTCAGCGCAACCGGAGCCGAAAGAAAATGATCAGGCTCTCTTTCTCGCAACTGACCACAGCAGTCTGTCGTGCCCCTCCTAAAACAGCACCCCTCACGGACAATTCCGTAAGACACTGCAGTTGATGTGCCGAGCCTCCCGGCAGTGAGTAGTAATGGCTCCACGAAAGAAGGAAAAAAAAAAAAAATCCCGTCAGAGTCATCGACCGTCGACTGACACTCTGAGGCTCTCAGTGCTCTGTGGGCATCGAGGCAACCAGCCAGCCAGCCAGCCGGGCCTCGTATTGTGGCCCGTGGCGGCGCATGGGATGGGGCGAATTTGAGTTGCGGAACTCGTGCGGAAAGGGGACATCCAGAGCATGGAGTATTGAGACGGGGACCACCTTCTCCCGGCGGCAGCCAGTGGTGGATTCTTACTCTGGGGGCGGGGTTGCAAACCTCAACTCAAGTTCAACTACAACTGAAGCCGCCAGATTCAGTCTTTGGTGCATTCACTGGTGGGGCAGAGACCGAAGCTGTTGGGAATTGCATGTGCACGCAGCGCATCAGATGTGGGGCACTCCAGTGCGGGACCTGGCTGTGAGTGTTGCCAAGATTTTTTTCCATTGAAGCTTGCAGCTTGCCCATTCGAGCTCACGAATTCTCTCTTTATTGCGCCACTGTTGCGATCGTCGGCACTCCGGCTGGCTGATGGTAGACAGTCTCAGTGAGACGGTCATTCTCGGTTTCCAACAGACGGATCACGGATTTCGTCTCAGAGGCCCTCCCTTTGGATTACACGGCAGACTGCGAGAGGTACCAGACAAGCAACACCTCTGTCGAACGACACTCCACGACCACCGCATACACACGGTCCAGTGCAGCCTCCATCTCGCCACTCCTTATCACTGGAGCAGGAGATCTTGAGGCGCTGCACTAGGAACATCGAGACCCGAACAGCCAGGATTTGACAGCAGGGTAGCACTAGCTGCACTAAGCAGCGACAGACAGCTGCACCAGACATGCCCTCCAAGACCCAAAGCATGCCTGTCGCAGCCCCCAATCTTCCTCCCATCTACGCGGAAGTGCACCAAATGCGCAGCCGACCGGCGACAACCTGGAGAGAAGGAAGGCTGCAGGCGGGTATTCTGTGCAAGTCAAAAGCTTGCAGGGTTCCTCAGTTGAGGCACGCCGATAACACAAGTCCGAACGCATCCGAACGCTCGACGATGGTTGGCCGGATTGGCAGGCAATAAATAATACGAGATCGGTCGGCAAGACATTTCGGCGCAACCATTGCACTTTTGAGAGTGCGAAAGAGAGGATGGAAACAAAACCGCCCATCGCGTCCCCAACAAAGCCAGTCCAGCTATCACACTGCAAGGAGCCAGATTTGGTGCACCCGGACACCCAAGACGCCCACACGTCCATCCATCCACATCAGATCCTGCCCCCCGCCTATCCCAGCGTGTGCCGCCCCTCCAGGTTGGCACAACTGCCTGCATAGTGTGCATACAGAGATTCAGATTCAGAGTCCAGAGTCCATTTCAGAGAGGGGATACCGACTGCTACCACCCACTGTGTTGGCATGCATGCTGGTCCATTTTTGACCAACCGACTAGAAAGCCTTGCTGCCTTGAATGTCCTTCCCATCATACCCCACATTCAGGATTCTCGACTGGCTGTCCCAGGTTTAACCGTGATCAGATGCGGCCTCCTCTTTGGGCCCATGGCAAAAAAAGATGGCATAGGCAGAAACTGGGGTGGAAAGACAACTTGGAGAGGCTGCGAACTTGCCCGTCAGCTTTGGTGTCCACGCGAACAACTACCCCTGTGCAGTACCAGTTGCCTCGAGGCATTATGGTGTCCGGTGGTCTATCTCAAGTTATCACCCCCCACAAGCACACCACGCACGCCCATCTGCCTTCGGGACCTACTACGTACCTATTTCCGTGCCTCCGTCCGTCCCAAGACAGAGGCCCCCAGCCCAGCAAGAACAGAGGATACAGGGCAGAGGCAGGAGGCAAATGGCAAAAGCACTTACTTGGTGGTCACTGCATCCATCCTCATCCGTCCCGCCGCCGCCGCCTGCCTGCCTGCGGCGTGCTTCCAGAGTCTCCATATTTCTTGATTCCGTTTCATTCTCCGCAGCCCCCTCAGCGCCAGCCATATCAGCCATTCAGGAGCACTCAGAACGTGCCCCCGCGCCTGCGATTGGCATTTTGCTCCTTTTATTTTTCAAAGCATCACAACACCCCCATTCCCTGCTTGAGCTAAGCGAGGAGGCGAACAGCAGGCGAACGTGTTCCAAAGAAGGGGGCGTCCAGCCAGGGCCAGGTAGGAGGCTGCTGGTTGTAGCTCAGGTGGGCTTGGATGGGTCTCCATCCCACCACCCTAGACCCCTACCATGCGCACACCCGTGGACAAGTAAGTGACGGTTTGACGATCGGCAGGCAAGGCTGTCTGTCTTCTGATTCACGCCCTGCCGCCCCTGTTATTCCTCGTTCGGTGCAAGCGCACCTTTCCAGTCTGCTGCCTTTCGCTGCATATGACTGGCCCGCTGTGATGCACGAAGGACAGTTGGCACAGGAGACAGCGTTGTCTAGGCTATTAATGGGAATCACCAGTACATCCTTGACCTGACCGACCGTTGCCTGCTTGGATGCTTGGGGCGGCTCAAGTGAACCGTATTCGCAAAGGACTCTCTCTCTCTCTTCTCTTCTCCAGCCATCCACCCATTTATATCATCCTCCCCCTCGTTCCTTCCCTACCGCCCAATTTTTTTTTTTTACCGCTTATCTTCCTTCTCCCCCTCCCTTAGCTTTCTTACCTTTGCGCTTCCTTTTTTGGTTCCCGTTTTTATTATCCATCTCACCTCGTTACATCAACCATCAAGGTCCCGTCCTACTAGAAGTTTCAGACCGAACGATTGCGACAGGACAGGCAGGACCCTTACTTTTCTGCATTTTTCAGGGTCCAGTCTTCCGTTATCTTCGGACCACCGAAAAAGGGCGAGACCCCTCCGCTGATCGCTCGTCGTCGATCGCTTCGAGACCCTCGTTTTTTCCCACCCACTCGCCGGAAGTCGGAACGAGACTAGCACAAGGGGACTCGAAGCGTTGCACCTTCCCTGCTTCCCTTGCGGCGTGCCCCGCCGACGGTGTACACCACCAAGACGACGCTATAGCTTCTCATTGGTCCAACCGAGTCAGCCCGGAGCTCAACGAGACAGCGTCTTCCCCGTCACGTTCTATTCCGAGGGCGCTAGCGCTAGTGGACGGGAGCTGGGATACGCCTGAACGCCTGGTGCCGTCTAAGTCATTTGCATCGGCGCCCGAAACGCCAACGGGGCGCCTTAGGACGGGCACTACTACTCGCGGACAGCCTCGGGATATAGTCTAGTCCCCTCGAGAAAAAGAAAAAGAACAAGAAAAGATCTCGTCTCCTCCATTTCCATCTTCTCTTCTCGCTAGTACCCATTTCCCAGTCTCAAAAAAATCCCCAACGGGACATGGCCCCCAGCAAAAAGGAAAGTAGTAGAAAGGAGGGCGGCAGAAAGGAGAGCAGCAGAAAAGAGAGCAGCACGATGGACTCCCGCCGCCCTCAGCACCCCGTTTCTGAGGCTCCTGCTGTCCCGGGCGTGGGTCCACTCAGGGTCCTGAGGCGGTTCGCACCAAGACGGGCATACCACGACGAGTCGGACTTTTCGACCGACTATGATTTCAACTCGGAGTCGGATCACTCGCACTGGCAGCGCGGACCGCGTGCAACTGCGGCACCGACCACCGACGACAAGAAGAAGAAGAAGACGAAGCTGCCCCCCCAGGAGTCTATCAACAAGATTTGGAAGAGATTCTCCAAGGAGACTTTCTCTAAGGCGCTCACGGTGCTGCCCTTCGAACCCATCGCCCCTGCAACTTCGGCGGAGCGCGGTAACGAGCTGCTGTCCGCCGACTACGACCGGGTGGCCGAGGAGTGCAAGAAGAAGGTCGAGAAGATCATCAAGGAGTGCAAGCGCGTTAACCAGCGGTACCGCGATAAGAACTTCGACCTGGTAAGTCTCACCAACACCACACGCACTGCATCATCACACGCCGTGCTCCCCCGGGTCGGAATGTGGATCCTCCCGGCGGCGTTTATTCCTCGTGGGCAACGGGCCTGGAGGGAGACCGACTCCAACATCCTCCGACCATGCCAGCCTGCTGTGTCACAGAAGCATCATTCTCCCATCATCTCAAATATTGTCACCAACCAAACATGCTGGATGGACGTGGAGATGATCAAACATGGAGATGATCAAAAATGCTGGGAGATCGAGCAGATCAATTCGTATTTCCCAAAGTTCGTGGACTCCGCATGCTAACTGACCATGGCGCTCCATCATTCTAGGACTGGGACCTGAAGTGGGAGAAGGGCGACACCCTGAACTACCTTGGCAGGGAGAAGTACGCCCTCAACTACCACACTTTAACAGATCCCTTGTCGCCCGTACCCAAGTCCGTTAAGCGGGTGCACGAGATCTTTGAGAAGCCGACCTTCATGAAGACCATCAGTGGCTCGGACATTAAGCAGGGCGACCTCGGCAACTGCTGGCTGCTCGCAAGCCTGGGTGGCCTCTGCAATGTTGAGGGTGCCGTCAGAAGATCCTGTGTTGCATACGATACCCGTAAGTCCTCGGAGACATCCCATTGACATCACCCGATTTCCCGTTCGGAGGACGACGACGTCCAAGGCTAACCCAAGACGCTGGCTGCTGCAAGGGATCGGAATCTACGGCTTCGTGTTCTACCGCGACGGCGAGTGGGTTTACTCGATCATCGACGACAAGCTGTTCCTCATCGCCCCCAACTGGGACGAAGGGTCGCTCCACCGCAAGCTTATAGACGACGTCGACGAGATGACGGCCGAGAAGACCTACCGCAAGACCTACCAGACCGGATCCAAATCGCTGTTCTTCGCCCAGAACAAGGACCAGAACGAGACCTGGCTCCCGCTGCTGGAGAAGGCATTCGCCAAGGCGCACGGCGACTACGCCTCCCTGATCGGGGGCTGGGTCGGCGAAGGCATCGAGGACCTGACAGGTGGCGTCACCGAGGAGCTGCTCTCCTCTGACATCCTCGACACCGACGCCTTCTGGGAGAACGAGCTGATGAAGGTGAACAAGGAGTTCCTGTTCGGAGCCTCGACGGGCCTGCTTGACGGCCGAACCGGTAAAAGGAACGGCATCATGGAGCAACACGCCTACAACGTTATGGACTGTAGGGTGCTCAAGGACGGTACTCGGCTGGTGAAGCTCAGGTAAGCAAAACTATCTATGAATCGACCTCAAGTCCCTTCATGTCCAATGTCCAACCCCCCTCCCATCACAGTCTCTTCACAGTCTCTTCAGTCAGTACTGAGCCAATCGGAAATGCGAAAACTTGACAGAAACCCTTGGGGCGACCTGAGGAAGGGCTGCTGGGAAGGACCCTACTCCGACGGATCAAAGGAGTGGAACCAGGACATCAGGGAGGAGCTGGGCCACGACTTCGGCGGCGACTCTGTCTTCTGGATAAAGTACGAAGACATGCTCGCCAAGTTCCTGCACCTGGATCGATCGCGGCTGTTCCTGCAGTCGGACGACTGGCGCATCTGCCAGCGCTGGATCGGCGTCGACGTGCCCTGGCTCCCGCAATACCACGAGAAGTTCCACATCAAACTCACGGTGGACTCCCCCCTGATCCTGGCCCTCACGCAGCTCAACAAGCGCTACTTCAAGGGCCTGCACGGCCAGTACCTGTTCGACCTGCACTTCCGTGTGCACGAGCAGGGCAAGCCCGACGCGGAGGACTACATCGTGCGGTCCAACACCAACTACCTCATGCTGCGCGGCGTCAGCGTCGAGATCCCCGACATGCCGGCGGGCAGCTACTCCATCTGGGTCTCGATCCAGGCCGAGCGCCTGACGGGCTGCTCGTCCGTCGAGGACGTCATCAAGCGCGAGTGCACGTCCCGCTCCGAGAACGAGAAGCTGGCCCAGGTCGGCCGCGCCTACAACCTCGCCCACAGCAAGGCGGCCGCGCACCTGGACGCCGTCGCCGCCGAGCGCAAGAAGGCCGACAGGGCCAAGGCCGCGGCGGACCGCAAGAAGGAGCGCTACATCACCTGGAACAAGCGCCACGTCACGGCCAACATCCAGAAGGCCCAGGAGAAGAAGAACGCGGCCAAGCGGGCGACCCGCAAGGCCGAGCGCCGCGCCGTCGCCGAGCGCGAGAGGGTCGAGGCCGCGCTCGCTGCTAAGAAGGCCCAGGAGAAGGCGGCGAGGAAGGAGACCAGGGCCAAGAAGAGGGCTGAGAAGAAGGCTGCTAAGGAGAAGGCCGAAGCCGAAGCTAAAGGGGAGAAGCCGGAGAAGCCGGAGGAGAAGAAAAAGGAGGCGGAGCAGAAGCCGGCTGAAGACAAGCCTGCCACGGAGAAGCCCGCTGATGATAAGCCTGCCGTGGAGAAGAAGCCCGCGGATGACAAGCCTGCCCAAGATGGAGCCTCTTCCTCCTCCGACAAGCCTGCTGACGCCGTCGACGCGGAGAAGCCCAAGGATGATTCCAAGGATGATTTCAAGGCCGCCGCTGGCGCCGATGCTGCTGATAGCAAGGACAAGAAGGCTGAGGGACAGCCGGCCGACGAGAAGAAGCCCGCTGAGGAGAAGATGTCCGACGACGTTGAAGCGCAGCGTAAGGACCAGGCTGTGCAGACGGAGGCTGTTTCCAATGCTGAGAAGTCTGAGAAGTCCGACGAGGCCCAAAAGGCGGGAGGCGACGCGAAGTCAGAAGACATTAAGTCTAATGACAAGGGGCCTGAGGACAAGAAGCCCGAGGACCAAAAGCCTGAGGCCAAGTTCGAGGCCAAGTCCGAAGAGAGCACATCCGACGAGAAGAAACCTGAGAAGCCCGAGCAGAGTGATACTAAGCAAGCTGAGGACGAGGCTTCTTCGTCGAAGGCTCCTCTAGATCAAGAGAAAGCCGAGACCGCCAGCACCACCTCCACAGATTCCAGCAACCCCCAGGACACCCCGCTCGCCACCCCAGTCGGCAGCCCTGCCCCTGAGACTGCCGAGGCCAAGTCCTCCAGTGACAAAGGAGATGGCGAAGACGAGGACAAGGACAAGGAGAAGGTCTCCGTGCCTCCCGTCGACGGCGGCCCGCCCGCGTCCGAGGACAAAGACAAGGACAAGGACAAGGACAAGGACAAGAACGACCAAGCTGCTGCTGCCGCTACCGATACCGCACCCCTGCCCGTCGTATGCCAGTTCCACAGGGAGATGGAGGAGAGGCGCATGCGCGCGCACCGCCCCCCTCCCTCCCACCACTCGTCCTCTGCATCCCACCACTCTTCCTCCTCCCACAAGCCCCAGCCCGCACCCGTACCAGCGCGCGACGAGTTCTCCGCAGACGACTCGTCGGACAGTCCGGTTTCGGACTACGAGCGGCTGTACGACTCGGACATGGAGGTTCCCAAGCCCGTGGCAGCAACTGCGTCGACCGTCGTCGCCGGCGCCGCCCCCGCGGATGACGACGAGACCGACGACGAGGCCCGTCCGGAGCCCTGGAACGCTATCTGCGTCGTGGGTCTGAAAGTTTATTCCAAGGACAAGAACCTCGAGCTCCGCGTCGTGATGGAGGGCGGGGACCTCAAGGAGGGCGGCATGGGCGAGAAGGGTGAGCAGGATATCGACAACGCCCAGAACAACGCTGGTGGGCAGCGCAAGAAGGAAAAGAAAGACAAGAAGAAGGGCAAGAAAGCTGAGAAGGCTCCCGGCGGAAGCAAGAAGAAGGCGGGCAGCAAGAAGGCCGAGAGCGATGATGACAAGGTCGAGGACGAGGAGGAGTCGTCCGGGGAGTCGTCTTCGGATGATGATGACGAGTCTGGCTCGGATTCGGACTCTGGCTCGTCGTCTTCGGGATCCAGCTCCGGTTCAGATTCGGACGCCGAGGCGGATTCGGAGTCGGAGTCTGGTACGGAGTCTGATGATGAGCGCGAAGTGTCTGCCAAGTCCATGAAGGATAGGAAGAAGAAGGTCGTCAAACGGTCGAGGAATGCCAAAGATTCCAAGGATTCCAAGGAGTCTAAGGCGTCTGAGGAGTCCAAAAAGTCCAAGAAAACGAAGAAGTCCAAGGACGCTAAGGATTCCAAGGACACCAAGGAGGCCAAGGACGAGGCCAAGGGCGACAAAAAGGACGACAAGAAGGACAATAAGAAGGACGATAAGAAGGAAGAGCAGCCCCCTAAAGCCGACGACAAGACCCACGAGGCTCCCTCTACTCCTCCCACCCCCGCCGTCGACGGCAGCAAGACGGACGAGGGCCTAGCGCCGTACCCGGTCATCGTCAGCAAGGATGACAAAGAGTTCGAGAAGGCCTCCCAGCCCGTCGTCATACCTCCTCCTTCGGACGAGGAGAAGAAAGACGTCAAGGAGAACGAGGAGAAGAAGGAGGAGAGCGACGCTTCCGTGGAGAAGAAGGACGAAGCTGCTGCCGTCGAGGAAGAGAAGAAGGAGGGCGAGGGCGAGAAGGAGAAGAAGGACGAGACCCCTGCCGACGCCGTCGTTCCCGTCGACGAGGAGAAGAAGGACGAGGTGAAGAAGGAGGGCAAGGACGGCGACGGCGAGAAGAAGGACGAGACCGCTCCTGCCCCTGCCCCTGTCCCTGTTCCCGTCGTCGTCGCCGTGACGGAAGGTGACGACAAGGAGAAGAAGAGCGACGAGGAGGCTGAGGCCGAGGAGAAGAAGGACGACGACGACGACGCCAGCTTCGTCATCCCGACGCCGCTGGGCTCCCCCGTCGACGAGGACCTGGTCCTCGTCGACACGCCCTCGGCGTTGCCTACGCCGGCGAACGAGCCGTCTGAACAAGAAGAGGCGGCTGCTGCTAAGGTCGAGGTCGAGGTCGAGGAGAAGAAGGAGCCTGAGGAGAAGAAGGAAGCCGAGGAGAAAAAGGCGGCTGAGGAGAAAAAGGCGGCTGAGGAGAAGAGGGCTGAGGAGAAGAAGGAGCCTATGGAGAGGAAGGCCGAGGAAGAGAATAAGACCGAGGAGAACAAGGCGTAAATTTGCCGATGAGTATGATGCGATGAACGTTGTTCTTTATTTTCCCTCTTAATTCATTTTGCCTCGCTAGTTACGCTTTTGTTTTCGGCGACGACTTATGCGATGCGTATACACACACACACACACACAACTCCTCTACGATAACGATTTACGCGGTGCGACAGGAGAGAAGAAACCAAGAATGGTACTTGATAGTTAGTTGCTAGACTACTACACGATATTACATTACGGTTACCGGCTGGAAGGACAGGAAAGGACGAAAGGACAGGACAGGGCTCCAGATTGCTTGTTTGGAATCACGACGGCATGCACTTCTCGTTAATTATTTTCTTCATTCCCCTAGGTTGCCCTGTAGTTGTTAATTCTCGAGCGCTCTCTTCTTTTCGATGACTTTGATGATTGATGACTACACCTGACCTCAGATCACTGAAAGATGCGTTGCTATTTTGCCAAAGTGGTGAGCCTTGCATGTTGTATTTCTTCTACCACAGGGGTGATAACGGCTTGTCTAATGCACCGCTGGTGCCCTCCTACGCGTGATCCAAGTCTATGAAAGCAAACGGAATATATGGCGGTAAAGCAGATAGATCAAAATAAACAAAGAATGCGAGGTGAAGCCATGTCTTCATAAGTGACTCCAGGAGCTCTATCCATCGCCCAGTTGTAAGCCCCCTCCCTGTCACGCTCCCTCGATCATCATCATCGCTGGAGGCCGACATCATGGCCGCCCAAACACCCTTCTAGAAGTGCCGCCCATTCCCGTTGACCCCATTAACATCGTCCTGGTACTCAGCAAGCACCTCGGCGGTGATCTTGTCGAGGCAGCCTGAGGCAGCAGCCACGAGACCCAAGAACGGCTTGCTCGGGTCCAACACCCGGCTGAGGTACTCCGGGTGGTACTGCACGCCGACGAAGTAAGGGTGGCCCTCCAGCTCGACGATCTCCATCCGCACGCCCTTGTCGTCCTTGCCGAGGAAGAGCAGGCCCGCGTCGTGCAGGACCTGCACCTTGGTGGGGTTGACCTCGTACCGGTGGCGGTGACGCTCGCTCGCGACGGCCGCGCCGCCGTACAGCCTGCGGATCCTGCTGCCCTCGCTGCCCGGCTGGAACAGCGTGTCGTGCAGGCCCAGCCGCATCGTGCCGCCCATGGTGGTCTTGTCGATCTCCGGCATGAAGACGACGACCTTGTGCTCGGCCAGCGGGTCGAACTCCTCCGACGTGGCGCCCGCCATGCCGCACACGTTGCGCGCGATCTCGATCACGGCCAGCTGCATGCCCAGGCAGACGCCCAGGTACGGCACGCGCTGCTCGCGGGCCCACTTCGCGGCGGCGATCATGCCCTCGGTTCCGCGGACGCTGAACCCGCCGGGCACGAGGATGCCGTTGGCGGCCTTGACCTTGGCCCAGGCGGCGCTGTAGTCCACCTTCGAGGCTGCGTCCTCGAGGTGTTCCGAGTCGATCCACTCGATGATCAGGTTGCGCCCGCACCGCATGGCCGAGTGTTCTAGGGCTTTGATCACGGACAGATACGAGTCCCGTAGCTCGGTGTATTTGCCGACTAGGGCGATGCTCACCGTCGCGACGTGGTCGCGCGACGAGACGCGGTCCTTCCACACAGACCACATGCTGGAGCCGTGGCTCAGCCGCACCGGGTCGGGCGTGATCTTGTCGAGGGCGAGTGAGGATTGCAGCAGGGAGACGAGCCCCTGCTGCTCCATCAAGATGGGCACTTGGTAGATCGAAGGCATGTCGTAGACGACGAGCACTTGCTCGGGTTCTATCTGACAATGCTGTGCGATCTTGTTGACGGTGTTCTGCTCCAGCCCTGTGTTACACCGGCAGCACAGCAGATCCGGGACAAGACCGGCGCTACGCACTGTCCGAACCGAGTGCTGCGTGGGCTTTGTCTTCTGCTCCCCGTGGATGGCCGGGACGAAGGAGACGTGGATGCAGAAGAAGTCCGTCTTGGGCGTGCGGTGTCTGAGCTGGGTCAGAGCCTCGACGAACGGCATCGACTCGATGTCTCCGACGGTGCCCCCGAGCTCGACTGGAGAAAAATGGAAATTGATGAGCCGCCCGTTTCCTTCAAGGAAGCCTTCAAGGAAGAACCAAGCGCAAGGATGTCTGCCACTCACTGATGCACACGTCTGGTTCTTCGCCGGAGTCATCGACAGGGATCCTGGCGACGCGTTCGATGCGCTCCTGGATGGCATCCGTGATGTGTGGCACGATCTGGACGGTTTTGCCCAAGAAGTCGCCCTTACGTTCCTTGTCGATGACCTCCTTGTAGATCTGGCCCGTGGTGACGTTGTGTCCGCGGGTAAAGCTCACGTTGAGGTACCTCTCGTAGTTGCCCATGTCGAGATCGACCTCGCCACCATCGGATAATACAAAGCACTCGCCGTGCCTACGTGTCATGGGCGGAATACGGACTGCAGTCAGCACGGCGAAAAGGTAGCGAGACATCGGGGAACAGCGTATATGGGAAGCCAGTAAGGCAGGCAGGCACACGCACTCTGTTGGCTTCATGGTGCCGGCATCGACATTCAGGTACGGGTCTATCTTGATGGCCTGGAGGGTGGAGGCGGAGCCGCATCAGCATCACTCCTACGACTGCGAAGGTGGGGTGCACAAGCTAGAGCGGGATCTGATGCCGTACCGTGACTTTCAGTCCCTTTGTCTTTAGCAGCAGGCCGGTCGAGGAGGCTATTATGCGACATCTAACGGTTAGTAGGTGTGACATCGATCGGGGGTGCGCCACCCGTCCCCCTCGTCTATCCGAGTCCAGCCATCACTGACCAATAATTCCTTTGCCCACGCCGCTGATGACGCCTAGACACACAAAAAAAAACCGTTAGCTTCCGTTGCGCAAAGGTACTCAGCAGACAGGGAGATACTTGGAGCGTTCTAACGCACCTCCAGAAACTAGAATGTACTTCATCTTGAGAGGCGACGGGGTTCCGCGAAGCGTCGTTGAGAGGGGAAATCGGAGAGGACCAGAAAGGAATCGAAGGTCGAACTCGAACAAAATATATAGCACAAAAGCCCCGGGAAAAGAGGGATAATTCTACGGCCTGTGACTATGACACAGGACAGTGACTAGGAAAACAATGATTGCCGCGCCTGGTGTAATAAAAGATGCAGGTTTATGGGTGATGGAGGCCGCTGGACCCTCGATCGTCGCGACTTTTTTTGAGGCCACGCGCGCGTTGATGGGAAGAAAAGGAGGGGCACCAGCGGAACGGCGGCGGAGAAATTTTTAAGGTTTTCAGTGGGACGCGTCTCGCGAGTCGCGTATCACGTGCTAGCGATGCCCCGCATTTTCAGTGAGGGGCTCCTGCCGCCCGACTCTGCTGGGTGACTCACGATCGCTCGTGCAAACATTCCAGGCGCGAGGTCGACACGCACTCACGTGATCTCTCTCACTCACACATCGCCTCGTAACAAGGGCAGCCAGCTCACGGGGATACGAGTGAAAATGCATGAGAGGCGAAGAAAGACGTTGGCGCCGATGAGCTAAGAGAAGGGAGGTGCGCCTCCCTTTCTTCTAGCCTGACTGGCAGCGACCACGCCGGCCACCCCATCTCTGATGAAGCCAATCTGAGAGACGCACATGGTCGGCCACAGCGAAGTTATCTCTAGGTCCCTTGACATGTAGCTGCATTACTACGGAGGTCGGTGGGGATGGGCTGTGGCCGTCGATCGGGCCCTGCCCAGAGCAGCCTTCCGTGGGAATCCCCGACTCGACCGACGCGGTGGGATAACATCAGCAAAGACATTTGCAGGAACAGGACGCGGTCAGCGAAGCAGTGTTTTGGGCAGAAGGGAGAAGGACGGTGTGACTATGCCTTTCGTTCATTTATCGTGGATGGCCTTCTTCAGCGCCGCAGCAGTCGCCGGGAAGCGGACGGGCCTTCGTCGTTGAGCTCGTGCTGGAAGCGGAAGCAAGGGGAACATCATCCCCGTACGTCGCAGCACCTGTGCCACCAGGGAGAAAGACCACCAGTGCGGGCAGACCGAGGACCTAGCCGTTATTGTCCCAGCGTATTTTTATCCACTGATGCGCATCAGCAACAGCAACAGGAGACACTGACGCACATCAGCAACAGCAACAGCAGAAGAAAGAAGACCGCCGTCATCATCACGTCCGAGGGGTGTCCTTCCCAGGCGGCCCCTGAAGCTCAACGGCGTCGACGACGTAGTTGGCGCTCAAGAACGCCTGGTCTCCGCTCCCGTAAACGCCCAGCGTCAACGTGTTCGATCCCTGCTTCAGCGCGCTCGCCGGCACGGTCCAGGTGTAGACGTCGCCCCATCCGCGATAGGCTCCGCGTGTGACGCCGCGAGAGTCGATGAGTTTCTGTTTTTGGGGTAAACATGTGTTGACCCGGTCAGCCAGGATTCTGGAAGGAATACGGGGGTGTGCCTGGAAGGAGGGGGGTGGCTGGGGAGGAAGACACGTCCGTCGACATGGCAGTGGTAGAGATAGGGTGGAACGAATGCTAACGGGGCACAGGGACATATGAATACGAGAATAATACTACACACCGGCGCCCCCGGATCCCTCCCCGTCCAGCCCCCAATCTTAACCGACGGCCTCCCGCCCTTAAACGACAGCGTCGTCCCCACGCGCAGCACCAAGTCTCGCGCAACCTGATCGGCCGCGAGCTCGAAGTTGACGGTCGCAACACCCCCCTGCTTCGCGAACAGCGCCATGGGGAAGTCCCTCGCCGCCGTCGACTTGCCGACGGTATAGGTCCCTCCCCATGACGCCATGCGCACGTCGCTCGGGTGCATGCGCTCGATCTTGTCCCCGTTCTTCAGCTCGAGCGGCTTTCCGTCGAACTCGCCGATCCGCCAGACCACACCCGCCTGCTGCTGCTGAGACTGCGACTGCTCCGGCTGGCGGAAGTCCTTGGCGTGCTTCCCGCCGCTGATGACCGTCACGGCGGCGTCCTGCTGCGCGACCTCGAACTCGCCGCGGTACAGCTTCATGGCGTACACGCCGGGCTTCATCGCAGGGGAGGTGTATGCTCCTGTGCTGTTCGAGGCGCGGGCCCAGTATTGTGCGTCCTTGTTGTACCAGTGCAGGACGGTCTCGAAGCGCGAGGCGTCGGTGCCGAGGAGGCTGGCCGTGCCGGCCACGGTGCCGCGGCCGCTGAGGGGCACGTAGCCTTGGATGGGGCCTATGGTGGAGAAGAAGGATGTGTCGAGGTCTCCGGAGGGTGGTGTCGTGCTCGCTCTGTTTTGTGCACGCGGCAGCCCAAGTCGCAGACGGGTGGTTAGTCTAAGATTCATGTTTTGTACCGGCTAGCTTGCCTGCTGCCGTCGACGCTTGAGTGGCCTCTGCGCTTGCTTGTGACTTACGTGAATCGCATGGCGTATGGTCCCATCAGTCCGAACCTCCACGGCTCGGTCCGAACGTGCCCGCTGTTCATATACCAGTATAGCTCCTGGTCGTCCCCGCTCTGTGTGTTGATGTCTCGCATGAAGGGGCCGCCGGCCGAGTGCTCGTACGCGGTGCCGGGCATGATCATCCAGATGCCTACGTTCTGCACGGTGGGAGGCTGTCAGTCTCTTTCTTATCCCGGAATGGGCCACTCAAAGGGGCAAGCGGGCAGAAGGGGGCTAGAAAACAGGGAAACCGACATTGCCCGTGACGCCGTGGACCTGGTCGTCAATGAAGCGATCAGCCGTATACATCTTGCACCTCGTCTGGCCGTTGGGGCACTTGAACGTGTCCTTCCCCTCGAAGGCCTCGCAGCCATCGAGGTTCCCCGCGTCGCCGTGCCAGCCGTTCGGCACCGCCGCCCTCCGGAGCCGCGCAAGCCAACGGAGCTCGCCCGGATCGATCTCGCCCGTTATGTAGGTCGCCATGTAAACCGTCGGGTCGTTGGGCCGCGCGACGTAGTAGTGGGTCAGCGGTGCCGACTTCGCCTTCACTGTGATTTTGACGTGTCCGTTGATCGTCTCGGCCGTGACCTCCGAGCTTCCGAGGCCGGAGTTGATCGCGGACATCTTGCGCGTCCCCTGGTACTGCACGCTGTTGAAGAGGAGGCTCGTGATGTCGCCATTGTTCCTGCGGAGGATGAGCAGGCATCGGTTAGCAAGCTGGCAGAGACTCCGTTGGCTTTACAGTCTCCTCTCCTGGCTGAAAGTACTACGTGCCAATAGGGCGGGGCGGGTTGTAAGACGGGTTCCAAGGGGCTGCTATACTTATTTACGTCAAAAACCAGGCCGCCATTCGTGTCAACTCGGTAAGAATTCCCGGACGAGGTGAAGCCGAACGCTGCCCTGGCTGATTCTGCAAGGTAGGCGAGAACGCCTGCTGCGAGCGCGACGGTCTTCATCGAGGGCTGCCGTCGTGAGTAAAACCGTCGAAACCGGTGTTGCTATAGGAGACATATAAAACGACTACTTATCAGCTCAGCTCGGAAAGGTAGTTGTTGAATGCTGTCTGGGTTGCCTTGGAGGGTTAAATAGCCGCATACCTTGTGTCCCACTTTGCCTTTCTCCTCTCCTGGTTAGTGGAATCATCCCGGCCCGCAGCGGAGTACGCTTCCCCAGACAATATGCATGAGCCGCGCCGGCTCAATTATATAGTACTCTCTTTAATCAAATGCGGTGCCGCGGGCTAGACGAGCCGTTGTAGCCGTTCTAAGACTGTAGTATGGGACAGTTCGCGCTGTGCTAGGATGAGTACCTAATTACTGCCAGCTTCGGAGCCTCTCAAGTTTCCTAGTTTTGTTACAGGGTCGTAAGCTGGCCATTCTGGAGGTTGAAGGATAATGTGTTTTATATTACGGGGAAATGTGGAAGGAGATGGAAGTCAGTATCAGAAAATGGATAGAATTCTTAGCTCTCTGAAATATCCTACTACCTACTAAATTAGTACTACTCACTACTGTTGCTTCCATCACCGGACCCCCTTGCGTCCCTGCTTGAACTCAAGCTCGCGAGGTATCGATGCCAATCATGTTATTTGGCCGCCCTTGCTGCCAGCAGGACCCGCTGGAGCTTGTCCGTCCATATCGGCGTTTGCCAACGGGCGAGGAAGCGCATCGGGCTGCCGTCCCAAGTCTGATAAATGTAGAGCTCGGAGGCGATCGGAGGCTTTTTCTGGACGTCGTCAAGGAACTCGTTGAACGTTGTGACGCTCAAGTCAGAGATAGCATCCATCAGCAAGCTGCAGACCACACTTCGTCGAATCCTTCCTGTCGGTGGGGAGATGTCTGACCCGGATCTCGTACTTGCTGATCTCGTACTGGTCGTCGGCCGCGATGAAGATGATCGACACGCTCTGCTTCTCCGGCTCACTCCAGGGCTGGAAGCGGCTCATGAGACCCTGGAGGCTCGACGAGGCCTCGAACAGGGCGGGAGCGCCTTCGCTGGACGCAGAAGCCGGGCAGGATTTGCTGAGAGTCGTACAGTTCTCGTCACCTTGGTATCCGGCGAGCTCGAAGAGGGCGCTGTCGAGGAGGTAGAAGAGTTTCGCGGCTCTGATGCCGTCCTCCTTGTACTTTATCGGGAAGCTGAGGACGTGGAATCCGTCGGCCTCGGTGACGACTAGGCGGTCTATGGCTGCGGTTTCTGGAAGTGGACTCTTCTCGTCTCGCGATATGGTTTGTACGTCGGGTGCAGCGAGGTCGACCGGGGTTGGTTTGTGGAGGAGTCGGTAGCGAGCGAGCCCGGCGTCTTCAGCAGGGCCTGGACGGGGGAGCGAGTCTTGAAGATGGTAGTCTTTTGAAGATGGTGCTCTTTTGAAGATGATGCTCCTACTTAATGCTGGAAGCTTGAATCAGTTAACGTAGGCAACGCAGGGCGTCGAAATAATAACGGCTCCTCTTACCAAGTTGTACTCAGCTGACCCGGACAATGAGGAAAGCTATTGAGGCAAAGCATGGCTTTCATTGAAGGCATCGTGAACGACACAGCGAAAAAGAGGATGAGTCTTCCGCTGCAAAGAAAGAGAAAACGAAATCGAGAAAATTCGAGCGAAGCGTTGAGGCGGTGACAAGTCTCTTGGTACCTGGCCCCACTTCACCTCTTCTCTTATGGACTCTGACATTGTTCCTGTGAATGCCACTCAGCAACACAAGCTCTGCCAGCTCTGAGAACCCAAATCAAAAAGCCGGTTTTCTTGATCATTCGCTCTTTGATTCGATCACGCGGCTTTGCAATCATTCTCAACCAATCCAGAACCCCTTGCTTGGTCTCCATTCTTTTCATACTTCCTTCGACACGACAACACAACATGCCGCCCGCCTTCGATTTCTGGACCGAGGGCCGCCACGTCGCCGCGCAGTTCGCCGGCGACATCCAAAGCGGAACATTCATGATCACCGGCATCAGCGGGCACGACCTCGGCGCCCGGATCGCCATCGACCTCGCCGCTCACAAGCCGAAACGCCTCATCCTCGTGAGCGCCCGCAACGACGAGGCGGAACTAGAGCCGGTCGAGGAGCAGATCCGCGCCGTCAACGAGGATGTCCTCCTCTCGGTGTGGATGTGCGACATCTCAGACCTCAGGAGCGTGCGGAGGGTGGCGTGGAGCATCTTCCACGACCACGAAATCACCCACATCGACGTCGTGATTAACACCGAGGCCGCCCAGCTGGTCGGCAACTACAAGCTCAGCGAGCAGGGCGTCGAGATGGCCCTCGCGGCCAACTACCTCGGCCGCTTCCTCCTAGTCAACCTGATCTTCTACAAGGTCGTCGCGGCCGGCGACGGCGCCCGCATTATCAACGTCACCAACCGCGCGCACCGCCTTTCGCCCTTCCGCTTCGACAACAACCACTGGAACTTCTCTGACATGGGGGGCAGCGGCGAAGACGGCGCCGTCGCCACGCCGTACGACAAGCACCTCGCCTACGCGCAGAGCTGCACGGCTGTGATGCTCTTCACCGCCATGCTGGAGCAGCGACTGCGCAAGCACCACAACGGACACTGTCATGCCTTCGCCATCCATCCTGGCACTATCTGGGGGACGGGCCTGCAAAGCCAGTGGTCCTTGATGAAGTACGTCGAGAGGAATCGGCCGGTCAACGGCAAAGAGAAATTCGAGATCGAGCGGCCGAAGACGCTGCCTATGGCGTCTGCCCCCATCCTAGCCGTGGCCCTTGACCCGTGCTTCGACAACTTCTACCCGACCGACGAGCAGGGCTGCAGCGTCACGGGGTACTTTGAGGGCACCACGGCGTGCCTGGTTACTGCCGAGCCGCACGCCGTGGATATAGATGCGGCGGGGAAGCTGTGGACTCTGTCGGAGCGGCTAGTGGGACAACGGTTCTAGATGTGTGTCGACTTCGACTTGGTGTGCAGGGCACCACGAGAGCAGGAATGTCAAAGGCGGAGAAAGCAAGAGTATCAAGGGCGGAGAGAGCAGTTAGGCAGTATCATCTGTGACTCCGAGGATGTGTGTGCTCTCATAATAGACTTGGTGTCTGCGAATCAATGCTTTGTTCTCACATCTTTCGCCCAGATTTCCTCAGCATCGTGCCCTCAGCAGAAAGAAAGGGAGAGAAAAGGTGAGGGCTTTCTCACGGCTTTGCATTAAAATGAAGGAAAATATTATTCAGGAGAAAAGGAAAAGGGAAAAAATACTAAGCAGAAGCAGAACGAGACGAAAAATAGGAAGACTTAGCTGAAGCAGGGGGGCGTGGGAGGGGAGGAGGAAGATAAGCGAAGAGAAGACTAATGACGAGAGAGAAGACTGATGATGAGGAGAAAAAAAAAGACGAAAGAAACCAGGGGAGGGAGACGAAATGCCCAAAGCAAAAAAAAGACTGAGTCGAAAACGAGAAGTAAGATAAGGAAAGGAAGACTAAGAAGAAGGAAATGTGGTCTGCTTATCGGATGGGTGCTGTGTCTCGGCTTCTCTCCCTCCAGTCCGATCGATGATGCCCTTCCCCCTTCCTTCCATTCCGTGCACTTCTTCTTCTTCTTCTCGGGTGACGCGACGTCTATCTCACAACTCTTCGGAGAGAAAGGGAGTTGCGATCTGTGCCGGAATCTGTGCCAGATGCTTGCTGCTCGAAGGGGGGCGTCTGGTCTTTATCTGTGTCCGAGATGAAGGTCGAGGTAGTAATAGCTGTCTCCGTGCCGAGAGAGGGATAGTGGTAGAAACGAAGCAGCATCATCAATCATCGTTGTCGTCGGGGCCGGGTGGGGGAGCAGCTGAGGAGGCGTAGTAGGGATCGTTGTGCTCTTCGCTGGCATGCGAGGCCTCACGATCGTCTCGTGGCTCGGAGGAGGAGGCTGGGGTTGTGGTTGGTATGTTGTTTCCGCGCAGGACTGCCAGAGGAACATCGTCGTCGTCCGACGAGACTGATGATGGTGGGGCGTGGCCATTGTCTGAATGGGCGGACGACGAGGCTTCGTCATCTGCGTCGCCATCTGCGTCGTCCTCTTGTCCCTTCTCGTTGGCGGGAGCGTCCGCCTCTACAGACGGAAGACTGTTGTTACTACGCAGGATAGACAGAGGGGTATCGTCGTCGTGAGATGATGCTGACGATGAAGCGTGATGGTCCTGCTCTGAACAGGCTTGGAACGCGTCGTCGTCATCTTGTCATCGCTCGATGGGCAGAACAGAGGCAGAGTCTGCATGGCCGAATGATGATGATGGGTTGTTTCGGCGTATGATGGCGAGAGGGGTATCATCGCCTCCTAATGAGGTCGCTGAAGGAGGAGAGCGTTGTTGACGATGCTCTTCCGCCGCAGGAGCCGAGTCACGATCTTTATCCTTCTGTTGCTGGACTGATGAGGAGGCAGCGTCGGCGGACGAAGCACTGCCGTCCACCGACGACGCAGGAGACGACTCCTCCGAGCAGCTGCGGCTGCCCGGAACGTCGGCAGCTATTTGGAATAGGATCTTGCCCAACCTCTCCACGAAGTAGCCGTGGGCCGCCTTCTTGCGGCACTCCTCGCAGTACTTCTTGCCCTTGGCGGCCGGGACCTTCTCGTCGTCGTCATCGTGGTTCGGGCAGAAGACCTCCTCCTCCTCCTCCTTCTCCTCCTCGGCAGCGGCGGCCTCCTCGGCGTCAGCGGCAACGGCGGCGGCAGCATCTCGGCGCTCCAGCAGCCGCTCCTCCGCCTCGCGTCGCGCGGTGTCGCGGCGCGCCACCGCCCTCCTGCATCCGAAGCAGTACTTCTCGCCGGCGGACGCCAGCACCCTTCCGCTGGCCGGGTGGTTAGGGCAGAAGGTCAGTCCCTTCCGCTTCTGCTTGTACTTCAGCAGGAGGGCCCGGCACTTCCCGCAGTTCGAGTAGCCCCTGAGGACGGGCGTCTTGGGGTGGTTGGGGCAGAGTCCCCGGCTCAGCAGCATGGCGCGGCGGCCTGCGCGGTACCGTCCCGTGCCCTTGCTCTTGTGCTGCTTGTCCTTCCAAGCGCGGCACTTGACGCACTCGATCTCACCCTTCTTGTACGGCGTGCCCGTGTGCTCCGGGCAGTGGCCCAGCTCCCTGGCCTTGATGCGGGCGGCCACCCGCCGCTCCTTGATGAGGGCGAGGGAGGCCTCGGAGCGCGCCTTCCTGTACGTTTCGCCGTGCCGCTTCTTGTCCTCGCGGCACTGCGCGCACACCGACATGCCCGCGACGACCGGCACCGACACGTGGTTCGGGCAGAGGCCCTGGCCAAGCAGCCTCTGCCGGCGGTTCCGCCGGATTTCGGCCGCCGTGGCGCCCGAGCCGGACGCAGAAGACTTGGCGGCGGTGGCGGCAGTGGTGGGCTTTGTAGCTCTGCCCATGGTAGAGGTATGTAGTTTGGCAGAGAGGCGGGAAGAAAATCAAAAATCAAAGATCGGAGCGAAGTTTGGAGGCGACTTGGAGACAAGTATCGTCAGTGGCCAGGTGAGTGTGTGTTTACGTTCCTGGGCAAAGGGCATCGGCTCTTGATCAACGGCGATGAGTTTGGCGATCATGGGAAATCAAACGGACGATAGAAAAAATCGATTTGTGTGTGCGAGCTGTTTGAAATCGGAGATGGGAGTGGGAACTCGGGTTGAAGCGGTCGCGGTCCTCCGGCAGAATCTCCCAGAACGTCCCCCCACTGCTCCTTCCTTCCACTTGCTATTGTTGAGGAGCCATCCTGTAGTCACAGCAACAAGCCCTCCCGCTATCTGTCACACCGGACGAAGGCCAAGAATGAAGGAAGAGACTACGTAGGTGAATAGAAACGGGCACATGGCACCGTGAGAGCTACTATCTTACCAGTCGACTTCACTCACGCGTCTAGCAGCTGCCTCCAGCCTCTTGTACGTCAAGGCCGGTGACTTCAGCCCAACTATTGCTCCGACACGGATAGAGAGGAGGTGATCTGAGGTCTGGACCACGGTCTCCTCGACCAAGGCATGCGATGGTGTGATCAGCTTTCGCGACGAGAGCAGACACAACGGCGGTGAAAGTCACGCTGTGCTGCACGATGCGGCTCACGCTGCCACTCCATGATCCCAGGAGCCCTCTTGAGACATTGCACCACAGCGTCTCACAACCCACCGAGCCTCTTCTCTTTATTCAAACAGCACGCGTAACTTTGTAGCGTAGTCGAGCAGCAGTCGCAGAGGCGCGATCCCCGAACATGCACATGCACATGCACATGCACATGCACATGCGGCGGCACCGCATCAAGGCGGCATCCTGGCAACCCAGAATGCGAAGATAATGCCAGTCACTGCCTCGCCATATGGCCAAACAGTGCCAAACAGGCCTACCGTGCTCATGAGGCTCACAGTGGGTCCAAATAGTACCAGTTGTCTGCTCCCGCGCTCGCGTCTGCTCCCGTCGGCGAGGCAACCACCTACTAGTATCGTCGTTGACCTCTGCGACGGCATCACAAATGCAATCGACTTGATCCCCTCGCGACGGTAGACTAGACGAAAAGGCGCCAGACGGCCGGTGAGTGAAGGAAGGAAGGTAATTGTCCTGCGAGGATCACTCACTCCCCTCCTCTCTCCTCCTCCCTTACGCTACAGCTTTGGAGCTTCTTCGCCCCCAACAAACAACAACCACGGCTGTTGCTGCTCCTCAAAACACGCTTCTTCTCGCGCTCTGACCCCTCGGCATCAATCAGTGTCCTCGTTTAGTATCTTTGCTCGTCTCGCATGGCTGGCTCTCCGCCGCGTTTTCCCTCTCGTTGTCTCTCTCTTCTCCCCCCCTCTTCTCTTCCCACACTCGTCTTGGCATTTTTTGTCGACTCCCCCCCCAGATTTTTCCCTCTCTGCCTCTTCCCTCCCAACTTTTTCCCTCCCTACTTCTTCCCTACCAGCTTTTTCTCTCCTCCCAGCTTGTTCCCTCCCAGCTCCTCCCCTCCCAGCTTGTTCCCTCCCAGCTCCTCCCCTCCCAGCTTCTTCCCCTGCTTTTCCACTTGCCCCTTCCCCTCTCCTCTCGCGTCTTTCTTCCACTTTCCACCCGCCCTCCAGCCATCAACGTAGTATTTGCTTCACCGTTGTCCTTCCATGTTTTTTTAGCTTACCTGCTCTTTTCCTCTGCCCGTTTCCCCCGTCCCATCTCATTTATGAGTCGCAGCGATGGCCAGCCTCGCCCCCGCCGCCGCCGCCGCCTCCACCGCCTCTTCCACCTCCTCTACCCCCTCTATCCCCTCCTCCACCTCCTCCACTGCCTGCTTCTCCTCTTCCCCCTCCCCCTCTGCCGCCTCCCTCGCCTACAGCAAGCCCAGCCCGTCCCTCCTCGGCATGCCGACCGAGGTCCGCATGGCGATCTGGAAGCTGCTGTGGGGCAGCGGCGTCCACCTGCGCCTCGCGGGTGACGTCGACGCCGCCGCCGGCCCCCTGCGCGGCGTGCGCGTCCAGGCGTCGTTGTGCCGGAGGCCGGCCGCCAGTGACGCGGCCGGGGAGCACGGCCCGACCACCCCGGACACCCGCACTGTGGACGTCTGGCGCCGCTGCTGGAGCCCGAACCTCTACGGGGGCCCTCTCGACCACGTCTTCTCGTCCCCCGAGTGGGCCAGGCGCGTCAGGAACCCCTGGGGCTGCCACTGGGAGTGCGAGGAGGACAAGACGTCGCCGTGCGGGATCCTCAACGTCTTGCTCACCTGCCGGCAGATGTAAGTCCCTGCCAGGGGATCGGATTGTCCCTGTTTCCTTCCCTGTTTGCCTTCCGAAGGAGTCCTGTTGCTGTTTGTCGTGCTCCCGCCAACATTCTTTCTTCCTCTCGCAAAGATATGCCGAGTGCAGCCAGTCCCTTTTCGGGTCGGCCAACTTCTACATCGCCGACTTCGAGACGATGCAGGCCATCCTCGTCGACCACTACCAGTCTGTGCGCCTGCCGGGCGGCGGGGGCACCGTCATCCGTCGGGTCCCCGCCTCGAGCAGCAGCTCGTCCGCAAGATCCGGCACCTGAACTTCGTGGTCCTGTCGGGACAGATATCGTATTAGCAACTGTAAGTTTCATAGTATTCCAACCCGACCCACAACGAGACAAACCCACCCACTGACGATAATGTTGCCCTCTTTGTGTATATAGATATGTTGCAACACGGCGAGCCCGCCGCTCCGCTGCCGAACATGCTCGAGCCGTCAAAGTACGGCTCGGCGCACAAGACGTGGAGGGCCGTCTGGAAGCACGCCGTGCCCGCCTCCGCGAGCTCCGACACGTGAGACTCTGGTTCGACTTCGTCGTGGACCGGCCAGTCTACTACGGGGACGTCCCCGACCCCAAGTCCTGGGCCACCGAGGTGTGGGAGCGGCCGCTGGTGCGCCCCGCCATCCGCGCCGTGGCCGCCTGGAACGCCGCCTGGAACGCCGCCACCGCCGTGCCCGGCTGCGGGGAGGCGAGGGACCCGCCCCAGCTGACCGTCAACCTGCCGTTCCTGCCGCCCGTCTTTCTGCCGCCGCGGCGGGCCCAAGCCCGGTTTTTCACCGGCACGGCGCCGCTGTCCTTCGTCCTGCTGCGGCACCTGCCGCTCGACTACTGTGTGCGGTGGTCGCCGATGGTCGAGCCGGTGAACTACCGTATCGACCACGCCCACTCCTGTGCCCGCTGTGCGGACCCGGACGACGAGGGGCAGGGCGGGGAGGCCGAGGATGACGAGTATGTCGATGTCGAGCATGTCGAGTATGACACGGAGGACGAGGATGACGAGTATGTCGAGAATGTCGAGTATGACACGGAGGACGAGGATGATGGCGCGAAGGGCCCGGCAGGCGGCGGCTCCTTCGAGGAGGTCTTGCTCCGTGGTCGGCTCCATCCTGTGCGACGAGTTCGTGGTGGCCATCGGCCCGAGGGGCGAGAGGGTCACCTGCCAAGCCCTCAGATGCTTCCTGTACAACAAGGACATGTACCCTCTGCCAGACGGCGTGGTGCTGAGCCCGCAGGACGCGGAAGGGCGAAGGGTGTGCAGTCACTATCATCATGTCCAGGAGTTTTGGAGGCTGTTCCAACCGCCGCGGGTATAAGCCTTGGTTGAGGGAGGTTGATTCTGTGGGGGTGATCTGGGCTTCGTTTCTTGGTGTGGCTATCATTTGGCGATCTAGTCGACCTTCCTGGTCCGTCATTTTTCCCTTTCTAGTCTGGTCCGGTGTTCAAAGCCCGGCTTTTCGTTTCTTGGTGTGGTTATTGTTTGGTGCCATCCAGTTGACCTTCCTGGTCCGGCATTTTCCCCCCTCAATGGAGTCTTCGTTTCTCTTGGTGTGGCTGTTTTGACTATATAAGGTCGACCTTCCCGGTCTGGCATTTTTCCCTTCTAGTCTAGTCCGGTGCGCATAGTCCGGCTTCTCGTTTCTGGTCTGGTCTCTGTCTTCTCATCTGGCTTCTCTTACCTGCCTGCTCTTACGTTTTTGGGCTGGCATTTCTGTGTTGGTTCTCCTTATTGGTCCGGCGTCCTTGGACTGAGCTTCTTACCTGGTCGGGGTGTCCTCTAGGCTTCTCTCTCGCCGCCCGTTCATCTGAAGAGGAACCTTGAGGTCGAT
The DNA here is from genome assembly GCA_003049485.1 of Ophioceras dolichostomum. Classification (NCBI taxonomy): domain Eukaryota; kingdom Fungi; phylum Ascomycota; class Sordariomycetes; order Magnaporthales; family Ophioceraceae; genus Ophioceras; species Ophioceras dolichostomum. The sequence continues at coordinate 80,962 of PYST01000122.1, forward strand.
CAGGACAGTGATGACAGAGCTCTTCCAGTGCGGCGCGGACGTCGCCTGTCTTCTAAAGCCACTACAGTATCTTGGAGGAGCTACCGCAGAGATTGTCTTTATGGCAATCAACGATGTCTCTTTTTCCGTCACTACTAGTATCATTGAGTCAACTGATAACTTCTAACACTGCGTCTGCGTCTCGTTCTCTTGCCTTGTCTCACTATATGCTGCTCTTGCCGAACTGGTCCTCCTTTCTCGTGATGCCTCATCGACTATTCGAGCTGCTCCACGATCAAATGCCCCTTCGTCCTCTCCAACTTCTGGTTGATCATACCCTCTGTGGTGTTGTCAAGCTTCTTCTGGAGCCGGTGCCACCTGTGCCAGCGATGGAGGTGTCGGACTGGCTTTGTTTGTCTCGCCCCATCTTCCACCCTAACCCTTCATCCAACTTTTGCTCGATGTCGGCTGCAAGCGCAAGCTGCGGCTTCAGGCGTTGGTCGATTTGGGAGTATCAGTGTACTAATGTGCCGTGGTCAGCCATTCATCGTCCAGCGTCGGGTGCAGTTAGGTGTAGTTTGACTGCGTGTGTCGAGGTCGTCCCGGGAAAAGACCAGACTAGGCAGAAAAGACGATCAGTACACATGGCGAGTACTAGGACAGAAGGAAAATCAGGTGAATACTACTAGTATGGCTGCATGTTTAGAGTTGAGGGGGTGGAACCGCGCCAGGGGTAGAAGTGCGCCAGCCAAAAATTTATCCACCCCACCAAAAATTGGTAGTCTACAAGAATCGCCCCCTGGGCTTGCGAAAGGCCGCGATTCGGTCAAAAATGAAGCTATTTACATTTTATTTCGTAGATCAATTGTATTATGGACAATCTTCAGTCTTCCGACTTGGCGAGCGCTATCGACGAAGTGCTAGAGGGCGCGAGCATCCGCAAGACCGCTCTGCGTTATGGGATAGAACGCACCACCCTTGCGCGGCGGATCAAAGGCATCCCCTCCAAGCGCCTTGCCCATGAGAGCCAACAGAGGTTATCACGGGTTCAAGAAGAGGATCTAGTATTATGGATTCTTCGTCAGGAGGCTTTGGGCTACGCTCCAACCCATCGCCAGGTGTATCAAGCGGCCTCGGCCATACTGAAGCTCAACGCTGATGATCAGCCCCTGGGAAAGGACTGGACTAAAGGGTTTTTGCAGCGCAACAAGGCTGTAAAAACAAAGCTGGGTAGGAAAATCGAGTACGCGAGGGCCAAATCAGCGACCCCTGAGAACATTAATATGCTCTTCGACTTCTACGATACCTGGGACTGGGTTAAACCAGAGCATATTTACAACGCTGATGAAGTCGGGTTTATGGAGGGGCAAGGGGTAGACGGTCTCGTGGTCAGGAGCTCTGAGACCTCCCCTAATGCAGTCGGGGTTAAAGCGAACGGGAACAGGACCTGGACCTCTCTGGTGGAGTGCGTGAGCGCAAGGGGCCGAGCCCTGGACCCCCTGGTGATCTTTAAGGCTGCCAGCATCCAACACCAGTGGTTTTCTGACGACCTCCTGGCTGCTCACCCCTCCTGGATGGTTACCTACACGAAAAATGGGTGGACTAGCAACGATATTGCCCTGGAATGGCTGGAGAAAGTCTTTATCCCGCAAACAGAGCCCGAGGAGGGAGAAGCCCGGCTCCTGGTTGTGGATGGTCACGGCTCCCATACTACCGATCAGTTTATGGTGCACTGCTTCCTCAACCATATTTACCTCCTTTTCCTCCCTGCCCACATTTCACACGTCACCCAACCGCTTGACCGAGGGGCCTTTTCACCCCTAAAAACAGCCTATCGCAAGTATCTCGGCGACTTGGCTTCACTGACCGACTCTGCGCTTGTGGGAAGCTCAACTTCCTCGGGTGCTACGCAAAAGCGAGAACTGAAGGGCTGAGCGAAAAGAACATCAAATCAGGGTGGAGAGTTACCGGTCTTTTCCCCAAAAGCCGTCAAAAGTGCCTGCAGAACGACCATGTTGCTATAGCAGCCCGCCAGACTACCCCTGAGCCAGCCCCTGAATCCAGCTTCGCTGATATCGCCACCCCGAAGAGAGGCAGAGATATTTTGGACCTTCTCAGAGGTCCAAAGGACAGCCCTCACAGCCAGAGAGTGCACCAGAAGGTGGCTCGCGCTTATGATCATCAGACAAGTGAGCTGGCCTTGAGGGACAGAGAAATCGCTGAGCTAAAGGCTCAATTGGAGAGAGCCCAGGCCCGGAAGGGAAAGAAGGTTAAGCAAGAGCCCAACTCTAGATTTTCTTCACTTGCTGAAATTGCCGCCCAACGCAACAGGGAGCCGGAACAGCGGCGAATGGGTATAGTTGTGGAAGAGCTAGTGGATGGGTCTTCTAGTGAGGAAGAACCCCCTCCCGTACGGAGATCAAAGCGTCAGAGACGGCCTACAGCCCGGGCTTTGAAGGCATTAGAATCCGACGAGGATGACGATTAATCTGCGATTTTTTGCGAATTTTTAGCTATATATTTGGCTGCAATATATTCGTATTTACTTTGGTGGGAATAGTGGCGCGGTTCTACCCCTGGCACGGTTCTACCCCCTTGACTCTAATTGTAGTAGCCGTGGCCTCGCGCAAGCTAACCTTGTGTGCCACTCCGCGAGCCGTTTTCGTCACCCATCCCGCTGTCGTTTCTGGAAAAGTACTTTCTCCCCACATCGACAACCTTCGAAGACGGCACAAGAGAAGAAGGACAACGCAAATGGGAAGGAAGTACATCACATACCGCTCAGAAGCTGCCCGATTCGGACAAAGTCACCCAGATCTCGGGGGGCCGAAGAAGAATCCCTCACCATTTCAGCTAGGAATATCTCACCGATGTCCACTTGCTCGAGGGGTAGGAACTTCCCGTTCCGCGTGCGATATTACTCGGCAGGGCATCGCGGAAGGTGTTGTGTTGTATTCAAACATCTTTCGCGTGGTGGTGGCATCTGAGAGTGTCACTCTACTAGAAATCTTTCCCTGAGAGTTCCGGAGAAGAGACGTGCTAGTCGCTTACATAGTAACAAGGAGTGCCAGTCACCTTGACGCCGCAACGTGGTAGTCGGGGAAGTTTGTCATGAACATGATAGTAGGAAGAGGCTGCAGACGCGACCGGCGGCGTCATTAGACGCCTCGGCGGGCTTATTGTCGTGGTTCCAGCTCGACATTCTCAACAGTGAAGTGTTAACCTGATCAAGTTCGAAGCCGGGAGTGGGAAGTCGATCGCCCAAGCAGGTGTAGTGTGTTGACGTCGGGAGCTTCAGTCGCTTGGGCAGTTTCGACACAGAAACAGAAAGAAATCTGGCACGTTGCTGACACATCGTTGTTGAACTTGGGAGGGAGGAGAAGGCTAAAAGTGGGCCGTGCTCTCTTCTGTTTTGGACCACCTCACTCTTCAGGGCTACTAAACGAAAGAGAAGATACAATTTCGACCACCAAGAGCCTTTCTATCATGGATGGTATGAACCACCATCGCACAACTGCCGAAATTGCTCGCTTCCGTTCTCATGCTGGCGACAGAGCTGTCGAAAACCTGTCCTCGCCAGCCCTAGTTGTCACTGGTATGGCAATGTTCGAGCTTCTTGGATCGACCACCCGAACCACTCTCAGCACTACCACACCCCTCTCTCGTCGCCTGTGAGTTCCTACAGTGATCAGCTTACTGTCGCCTCTTACTGACCGACCGTTTAGCTCTAACCCAATTTTCCGACGTGTCGCCGAGGCGCAGCGAACGGCTGGTAGCTGAGTTTGCGCATCCCGGTGCTGGGAATGTTCGTGTGAGTGTTGTCTTTGTTTCTGCTGCCGCTGACGGACCTCACCCGCTTCCTCAATACGCCTCAGCATTCATTGACACCCCCGTTTCTCGTCATCAGAGAAAGACCGCCGTATACAGGCCGTCTAGGCGCCCGGCGGAGCCATCTCCAGCACCTCGAATCGGCGGTCCGGCCGTCGGCCGGTAGGGCCACCTCAAAGTCTACATCGAGAACTACAACGAGGCCATCAAGAAGTTCGGCAAGGCAGTGGCGCGGATCGACTACGAGATCCGGTTCGGCATGTGTCGCGAGCGGCACCATTAGTTCAGAAGACGGAACAAGCATTGAATTAAAAGAACAGAAGCTCTCTGCCCTTGTGGAGGGTATCTACCTGGCTATATACAAAAATTGTACCCTGGTAGGGAGCATGCCCTCGCCGTGGCCGTTGCCGGAAGCTTGGGTGCCTGGCGCCCACTGCCCCCACGACACTCCCCTTCAGCCCCGAGCCGCCGTCGCCCGGTCAGCACCGACGCCTGAAACGCTGACCCCCATCCGGTCCCTGTTCCCGAATGGCGGGCGTGGGAGGAAGAGGCGCGACTGGACGGTCAGCTGCAGGAAGATCGCTAAGGCCATCGACTACCTCAGCGGCGCCTGCGTGGTCAAGCAGCTGGTGTACGCCCACCTCGGCATCTCGGAACTGGAGGCTATGGTCAGCGAGATGTCCACTAGATACAATGCAAAGCACATTACAATACAAAACATTGCAGGCCCTGGGCATCGGCGTCGGCAGAATCTTCCAGTCGAGGGGTCTGGGGCAGGCGCCTGAGGGCGAGATGAGCAAAGCGAGGACAGCAGCGACGAGAATAATAATAGCAGACAAGATACTACTCGTAGACTGTAGAAAGCGCGGTTTTGTGGAAACCATTACATTAGCGGTATATAGTAGGAGTCTTTTCTCCGGGAAAGAAAGCTGGTAGCAATATAATAACCGTTGCACTGTGAGGAACAGTCTTCGCTTCGTTCACGCCGGAGGTGAGGATGCAGGGTGATCGGCGATTGAAGTGCTTGTCCCTACGTTTCGTCCAGGGGCGTTCTGGAGGCAATAGCACGTACCCTTCTTCGGCTCCACAGCGGTGACATACGCAGCACCTCTAAGGTGAAGGAGCGTAGACAAATGGGTTACCAAACCCTTTGCTCACCCATTGTGTTTATAACAGGTCAAGGGCGTGGTGGCACGCGCGCCGAACGTCACCTTTAAAGGTGCGAGGAGAACAGATGAAGGGAGAAAGGCGAGGGGTCACAAGATGTTGGTTCATGGCCAGTGGTGCTGGCGAGGGGTGCACCCTCTCAAGGAGAAGAGGGAGGATCTGGGCCTTCGGAGCGAGGACGAACTAGTGTAGTCAGGAAGTAAGGTAGTTGTAATAGCTCGCAGTTAGCCGTGTTCTTATTCATATTACAAGCCGCCGAAGGATCTGGGAATAATTCACAGAACCAGCCCCTTCTCCCGTTCCGTTGGGTCCCAACGCCTCGAAACCCCATCCAGGCTTGGCCAAACCGACGATGCGGGGGAAGCGTAGTACTGCTAGTAGTACCTAGAAAGTCTGGGCTGGAATGGCTCAGGGATCTGTGCTCGCCCTCTGTGCCTCCGACGACCACGGATAGCTATCGCGAGCACCCAGCTGCAAGGTTGCACGGGAATGGACCAGGCGAAACGGAAGGATTCAAGAGGGTAAGGTCCAGGCGGGCTGGGGTGTGGACTTAGCTTTGGCTTGCTATTCGCAGCGCCATCAGCCGCTTCTGGATGGCAGAGTGGTCATGTTGATCCGAGCCTTGAAGGCCTCCACAGTCTTTCTGAAGTCCTTCTGTAGCGAATGCTGGGATTGTCGCCCTTTTAGGGGCTGGTTTTGGTGGGAATAAGGTCGCTGATGGTGGTCTTGGCGCGGACTCTCGTGTAGAGGTGACCGACCCTACCGGTTTCAGCTGTACATGTCAGTACGACGAATGCGATAACGAGGGGTCGAAGGTAGACTGTCTCCTCGCAGGGACTCGTGCCACGTACGGTTCGAGCTGGTCGCGCTGTAGGGGTAGGAAGACATTCGAGAGGACAGAAGAGAGGCTGATGACCCCGCTGTGGAGGAACGAACTTGAATGCGTGCCCGGAAACTCGGATTCGGCGCCCTGAGAGAATCCGCGAGAGACCTGAGTTTTGCGGCGTCCGTTCGCCGGATGGCTGTGGTGGGTTGATGATGCTCGAGGTCAGCCATGTGGCGACGGCGCGTCGTAGGTTGGCGCGGGAGGTTCCTCGGTTCGGATCGGTCCCCTGGGATCCAGTCGAATGCGGCCCTCAGCTCTTTGCGGTACTCCTCATCGACCGCCTCAATTGTGCTCCTCTTGAGGATGGTCGTCATCCAGTCGGGGACGGTGAAGGCCGGCTTCGTCTTGACGTCGTCCGTGTTAACTTGGCTGACCTCCTCGTCGACCAGGGCCTTCGTCCGCCTAGAGACGAGTCGAAGGTGCTCCTGTTGCGTGTAAGCGTAGAAGCTTGTTTTCCGGCTCGGAGGATGAGTGTAGGTCGGGCGGTTAGACTCTTACTTCCGATCAAACGTTGTTGCTCCTGCGATCCTGCGTGCCTGCATGCAGATGGGTACTTCGGTTAGCCAATCCCATGGATATGGTCCTGTAACTTGGCGCACCCGGATCAAGACGCAACCATGACCGGACTTAAACATTCTCGGGCTGAGACTCACCGGAGGCACGAAAAGCAGTGGAAAAGGAGAGAATACGCCCGAATGAGGAGAAGAGGCAGATGGGACCACGCCATGACGAATGCGAGTCCAATTGACGTCCTATCGCCGTCACAAGACTTTGGAAACTGGATGGGTGTCAATGCGGGTGACCAACGGTACGCACCAGCCAGTGCCGCCAGCCGGGCCAACATCCCGCGGGATTGGAACGGATTTCAGCTCATGCCCCGTCGATCCCCGCTATACGGTCCCTGCATACCCGCTAAGAATTACAGCTCCCTACTCGCTACAGGGGACATGCGACAGCAGGTCGCTGACTGACGCCGCCAAAATCCAACTGAGTCCCAGCCGTTAGACGAACGATGCGTGTAAGTCCAGCTGGAACGAATTGCAGGGCCAAGTCCGCTCCGCCCACGGGGTTCCGTCCCACGGCACCCATCGACAACACTCCGTCCGACATGCCCTCGCGCCGCGGCCCCTCGCCCAAAAAATCCCCTTCTGGAATCGATTGCGCGGCCGGCCGTGACAGCCTTCAGAATTATAAAAATCCTAGACGATCACGACTTATTCGACGAAAATGGGAGAGCTCATCATCAGTCACTCCTCCTGTCATTACGACAAGAATCTGCCTTCAGAGCCTCGTCCCTCTTCAGCATCTTCGACGACTATAGCCCCTCGGATACATTGGTTCCTATCAAAAGCATCAGAACTTCACCAACCAAACCCAAGAGCCATCACAAGCGAGTCACGTTTCTCCTCCCTCCGCCGCGCCAACCAAAACCGTCCTCCACGTCCACAACAGAGGACCTTGTCACATCCGCACCTTCATCATCAACAACAACGGCAGCAACAGCAACAGCAACAGAAGCGCCCACGATGACTTTCAGCACCGCTCTCGTCACCGGCGGCACCGGCTACATCGGCATCTACGTCGTCAAGACCCTCCTCGACCGCGGCCACGCCGTGCACACCACCGTCCGCAGCCTCAAGAACGCCAAGAAGCTCAAGCCGCTGCTCGACCTGCAGGCCCAGTTCCCCCAGAAGCTCGCCCTCTTCGAGGCGGACCTGCTCAAGGAGGGCAGCTTCAAGGGCGCGATGCAGGGCTGCGAGGTCGTCTTCCACGTCGCGTCGCCCTTCCTCACCCCGCAGCAGGTGAAGGACCCCCAGAAGGAGCTCGTCGAGCCCGCCGTCGCCGGCACGAAGAACGTCCTGGATTCCGTTAACGAGACCGCGTCCGTCAAGCGGGTCGTCTTGACATCCTCAGGTATGTCTGTCTGCAAGTAGTACTATACTACCTCTTATCACCTGAGTCTCCCTCGCAGGTTCCCTTAACTAACTCGCTCGCCTGCCTATCCTTCCTTCTTCCAGTCGCAGCAATGTTCGGTGACGCCATCGAGGTCGCGAAGACCACAGACGGCACCCTCCGCGAGTCGATGTGGAACACCACCAGCTCCGTCCACCACAACGCCTACCAGTTCTCCAAGGTCGAGGCCGAGCGGTACGGCTGGAAGACCAGCAAGGCGCAGAAGCAGCAGCGCTGGGACCTGGTGGTGATCAACCCGGGCCTCGTCCTCGGCCCTTCCATGACGCCCGACTCCGACTCCGGCTCCCTGCACCTGCTCGAGAACATGTACGGCGGCTCCGACAAGATGGGCGCGCTGGGCGTCGGCTGGCCGCTCGTCGACGTCCGCGATGTTGCGCTCGCCCACGTGCTGGCCGGCGAGAACCCGAGGGCGAGCGGCCGGTACCTCGTCTCCGCCTCGGACAAGATGGTCTCGCTGCTCGAGATGGCCGACCTGGTGCGGCCCTTCCACGCGAACCCGAGGGTGCTGCCCACGCGCAACCTGCCGAAGCTGCTGCTGTACTTCTCCATCCCGTTCATGAACGGCCTGTCCAAGGCCTGGATCGACAACAACGTCAACGTCGCCTTCAAGGTCGACGGCGAGCGGGCTAGGAGGGAGCTGGGCCTGCAGATGAGGCCGCTGGAGGAGACGTTCCACGACCACTACGACACCTGGACCGCGAAACAGGCTGCTGCTGCTGCTAAGGCTTGAGGGGACTAGCCGCGACTTGCGCTTGCTAGGGATGGGATTCCTCGTCGAAGAGAGCAATAATTGCAATGCTCTATCCCCAGCACAACACAGTTTAGCAAGATTACCTGGGCCTTTCGGCCAAGGAAGAACTGGCTGGCTGTATCAGTTCAGCGAGCGTGCGGCCCAGATAAGGGCATGAGTCTTTTCACTGGCATCTTTCCCCTTTTTTCGTCTTTCGGTCTCTCTACAACAATACATGTTGTTAATACTTCCTCGAGTCTGTTTTTTCCTTTGTGTTTTATCTTGGCGGACTGGACATGGCTACCTACGCAGTGCTATTGGTATAGACTCTACTCTCAGGTGGCTGATATTAGGTTAACGATTCCCCCACGAGTTTAATAGATCGAACTTTAATAATAGGACTACGGCCTGTACAGTATTACTCTCTACTTTACATCCGGACAGACTGCCGAAAGCTTGATCTTTGCCCTTTTAAGTCCTTCTACCAACGCGCCAACCCCTGAATCGGGTGACATTGGGCCCCTGTGATATTGGCCTCGCCCATGTTACTGTTGTCGCCCATCTACTACTTCGCCTCTCTTGTTTCTATCATGCAACTCATCACTTCTGCTAGGCCAAGTCAGTATACAAGACATACTACTAGTAATTAGTATAAAGGCCGCCAGCTGTTTAACGTGATCGCGAAGCTTCGTATTACTGCCCTCGACAGGCAAAGAGTCAAGGGGAATGTTTGCTCGTAGACACGCTTCGAGCAGCCAAAGCATGGTATTAAACCTCCTACTGCTACTCTCACACTGCCATAGCACGGCCCCCGTCAGTTGTTCGTAGTAGTACTATGGACGCTGTGTTCATGAACATCGACAGCAAGAACATGAGCCGCCAGTGCTCCCCCTCTTCTAGGGCTCTCCACTCACCGCAGTACTGTACCGCAGGAGTGCACCTCCCATTGACATCCTGGAAAAGCTTTCCTCCTACAGCGGTTCCAGTAGCAGCAGCGACGGCCAGCCGTCCAGGTCTGCCCAGGCATGGTAGTCAGATTGGAGGAAAGTACGACTAGTAGTACCACAGAAACAAGAATGCCTCAGGTCATCACGGATCTCTAGACCGAGAATAGCATCGAGTAGACACTAGGTCTAATGATTTTGGTCATATCTCTTCACCTTCTTCGTTAGATGGGAGGGACTTTACCTGGGAACGCCGGAAAGTCTCTCACACCAACGGTTGATAGCCCAGTCGCAGTCCTGGTCTTCCACGCGCGTAGCTTGTGCGATGACGTACAGTCCTCGCTGTGCTCCTGGCCCTCCACTTCTGGGTCTGTATTTCTGGATGGCAGGGCAGCCACGTCCGGAGTGGTGCGCTGAGCCCACGGCAACAGCCACTCAAGCATCCGATAGTATTCTGTCCGCCTGTGATGAAGGCAGTCTGAGGATCGCAGTGGTGATAGATAGTCGACGTTGATTATCATAATGGAGTAGTATCGAAGCTTCAGCATTTTCAATGCCCAGCTAGTCTTCTCTGACCTTCATTCTACCATCCACCGAATTTCGTCTCTGGTCCCCTTCCGTGGAATCGGGTGCCTTTCGGGAACCACACAATGGCGAGAGCGCTGCTAGTACTCAGGACTGTTGCCCGCCCATCCTCAGTCGTTCTCGCAATTCTCTGCCGCAGTTGCCCTCACAGATCGGACGCAACTGCCCTTCCTCGGACCGATTTTGAGACCAAGAGGCCCGTGGGTCACCTGGCCGCCAAACACTTCAGCATAGCTTTCTCTTCTCTCCCCTCTCCCACTTTTTTCCTTTTCCTCCCAACTTCTCCCAAACAGCAGCTCATTCACTTCCTCATCGGCTCCAAGACCTCGTCGCTCACCTATCATTCATCTATCGTTCGCTGCATTCGTTCAATCACCTCTGGCGTCCTGACGTCGATACTTCAAGAACTATTCAAACCCATTCCCCACTATCCGCGGATCACTCCTACTAGCACCCTCAGCCTGCCAGCTGTACAGTCACTCCCCTCTCCATCCTCGTACCGAGACGCTTCGTAAAGAACTCTCGACAAGATGGATAAGATCACTGTAAGCGCCTTCTAGTGATTGTCAATCAATATCACTCACCCCAATCACCACGTGGAATTGCCGAGTCGATTAATATCTACCGATCTCCAGCTAACACCGGCCTGCTCACGCGCCCTTTCTCTCTCTCTTCTCAGCGCCTCTTAATCATCGTCCTGGCGGTCATCGCGTTCCTGCCCATGGTCTTCGTGGGCCCCGACCCGATGGAGCGCGGTGGTTTCGCTAATCTCGGATTCAACCCCCACTGCAAAGGCCTCTTCTCGTACTGGGGCACCAAGCCGACCATGGACGTCGGTGACTATTACATGGTATGCTGGGACGGGTGCCTTGAGGAGTACTACCGCGCTGGGGCCTTCTGCGACACGAACGGCCTTGTCGATCCGATCAACTCCGTGGCCAGCGCCAAATGCGAGTGCCGGCAGATGAACCATCCCAAGGGTCGGATCCCGCTCGTCCCGCCGCCGAGAGAGAATGTTAGGCACGCTGCCCGCGACCATCCGGCCACTGTCGTGCCCGGACGCCACATCATCCGCCTCAAGTCGCATGGGGACCAAGACCCTATCTCCGGGGGCAGAACGGGCCCTCCTGAGCGGAAGCTGGCCTCTCGTCAGATCAATCCCACGAGGGTGAGTACTGCTGCCCCTCCCATCCAACTTGTGGCGGGTTCACTAGGGAGGCTTGAGGATGATGCCACAGAGGAAGGCTGACGAAGACGCTGTTTGGGCCGAGGATTAAGTAGTCACACCCACTGAAGTGGCCCTTGAGGGTCTATTTCGTTGTAATGATCTCTCTTGCAGTCATACTGAGCGTCCTCATTGTCATCCGGATGTACCGGGACTGGGTGAGGGCGCTGAAGACTGATAACGGCATTGCTCTCACGGTCCGAGAGAGGCATGGCTCGGATGCGGAGGGCTCGGATAGCGAGGGATCAGAGGTACAGCCGCTTGCCCCCGACGAGCAGCAGTGATCAGAAGTGCGCGGCCGGCATTGTCTTTTCTTGTACAGTTTTTGCGCCCTCTGGCAGTAGGTGCTGTTCAGTACTGCCTGTCTGGAGAGGCAGAGTCAAAAAGAGGAAGGGAGATCGTCGCAGAGCATCCTGGAGAAGGCAGTTTTGTTTTGGCGCGGTAGCACAGCCATTTTCATTGCTAGCCAGAGAGTGCCCTCCGTTAGCAGTCTACCGCAGAGCTACGTGTTCCTAAACCCACCGCTCACAGTATTAGTAGTTAGAAGTACAACCGCTCCTCCTAAATTTTCAGAATCTCAGTCCTTGAACATTCGTTGACAACGTGAATGATCGTCTGTCTGTGACACTCCCTCGCGTTCCACCATCCATCCGCTACGGCCGTTGCAGCAGAGCCTCAACCTCGCGAGCGCATCAAGAGGACATGAAGATCCACCGGGGCGGCGTTGCACGGCAGACATGACACGAGCAGTATCTCGATGTAGAAGGGTCGTAACTTCGTGAGATTGGGGTATCAAAATGCCAGCCGTACAGTAAACAGTTCATCCATACTAGCTCATTCCATCGCCGCCGCCTGTCTGTCCCGCGCGGCCGCTCGTCCTGCATATGGCGAATCCCAGCAAAGTCCAAAACAAAACGAGGAGAGAAGGCAAAGGGATGAGTTGAACAGTAGTACAAAGCAAAGGAGACGATCGTCCCGCCAAAGAAAGGTAACGAAGTCGAACAGCATGAACGCAAAGATCAGAGCGAAATCACAAACAGAGGATAGTAGTCCAGCACTCATCATTCCGCTGCCACGCGTCTCTCTCCATCCTCAGTTCGAGGAAATCCAGGAGTCCGGGACAGACGAACCGACCAGCCCCCAACCCGCCCTCCCTCACGGGTAAGCCCTCACGCCCCTAATTTGCGGCCTCGCGCTCTGCGTGTACCCCGGCCTCGGCCTCGTCGGCGGGAACCGCGGCGGCGGCGGGTTCAGCACGATCCTCGGCCGCCACCCGCCCGGCGGCCCCTGCGGCGGGCGGGGGCCCCGGCTACCCCTAGTCGTGCCGTCGCCGTCGGAGCTCCAGGACCCCCCCGTGCTGGAGCCGTCCGAGTAGTACACGATCTCCGAGGCGGGCTGGCGCATGACGCGCGGCCGGATCAGGCAGAACCAGACGAGCAGCACGATGAAGAGGAAGGCCGCGACCGAGCCGACGATGACGCCGATGTAGTTGGAGGTCACGTTGGAGGAGGAGTAGGACGGCTGGTTGCCGGTGGCGGGCGGCGTGATGAGCGGGGTGTAGAGCGTCGCGCCGGGGTCGGTCGTCGTTGGGTTCGCTGCCGGGGCGTAGGTCTGGACGGGCCCGTCGCCGAGGGTGACGATTGCCGTTATGGTTGTGGTGGCGCGGGTTATGAGCTGGGTTACGATGGGGCCTTGGCGGCGTTGGCGGAGGAGGATGTGTGGATGTGCTGTCGTTGTTGTTGGGCTTGGGTTGGTGTCTGGTGTTGCGGTCGACGTCGACGAGGAGAGCGCGCCGCCATTGTCGATATCGAGAGGGGATTCCGAAAGATGGGGCTGGTCCTGTGCCAGTTCGAGGAGCCGTTGCTGCTCGTCTTCTGCCTGTGCCTGGAGCTGCTCCTGAACGAGCTCGAGGAGCTGTTGCTCCACGTCTTCTGCTTCTTCGGGCGCTGCCACCACCGCCGCCGGGTCTCCTTGGCAGTGACGCCGCCGGAGCTGCGGCAGCTGCTGTTGCTGATAATGGTCCTTCGTCTCCTCCTCCTGGATGCTTTCCTTCTTGCGTCTTCTCGACGGGTGGAGGTTGGGAAGCAGCCCAGGAAGAATCTTCGGCAGCAGTGGCATCTCGAGCTGCTATGCGCTTGGCGCAGGTGCAGAAACAACTGCGAGGGAGGTAGGGGTAGCTTCGTGTCCGGGAATGTGTGAGATGTGTGGTGTGTCTGGCGAGGTGGGGGTGTCAGAGCGGGGAAGATCTCGCAAAGGCAGCTTGGGAATGGAGGGGATAAAGCTGAGCTGCTTGGATAGGCGGCAAGTGGTAGCGAGCGCCCCAGGCCAAAAGCCGATCGAGTCCCACCGAGAACCTTGAAGCATCCACGATCTGATGGGGACCGTAGCGCAATAAGTAGTGAAGAAGCGCAGGCCCGACGCGCTGGACTCTACCGGGTTGGGAGCCGCAATCCTGGGCGAGATGGCGGGATGACGGGACGGACATTGTTATATCCCTCATTATCACAGGCGTAGGAAGCTACATGTACGGGAATTGGAATTTATGTGCCAACTTGGCTACCTCAGCTGGGCACGGCATCTCGAGCAAACAGGCGTCAAGCAGCCACCCTCCATCTCATCTGTCGCTTATCCGCTAGCGGCAACTTGCCTCTGGCTTTTCTCCCTCCATTTGACGATGAATTCCACTCGGAAGCAAATATGTAAGTAAGTCGTCGCATTTATCTCTCCCCATGCGCAGACCCGGTAAATGCTACCCTGGTTCAACGAGGAAGTGAGACATTGCGAATTAAATCATATGATGGGCGTCGAATTGTCCAACTGAGACAAACCTCCAAAAAGGGAGTCCGAAAACCAACTTCCCGGACCCATGACCTGCCGTAGTCCTCCCCTCCCCCCTCTCTCCCCCCCTCCCCTCTCTGGCAGCTGGCCTGGCTGCCTGCAGCGTTGTGCAAGACGCAAGACCTGCGCGTTGCAGCTCGCCAAGCCAGGCAGACATTCCAGGCAAGCAAATCACGAAAGCTGGTGGCTGGGCACGACACCTAGTTCTCGGAGCTGACTGCCCCTCCATCCCACCTCCCATTCTCTCCCACCTCCCACCTTTCCCTTCCTCTAGCCTATCAGAATCCGAGGTGAGTGCGAAGAGACGTTAGGAAAACGAAAGCGATAGATAAAAAAGATGCCGTGCCGACAGCTTGGGAGGGGTTGTACAGCATTTTTATGCTTCCACTTTCACAGCGTGCATCAAGATGTGTCCTGATTCAGACTAGCGCTACTTGCCGAGGTGCCCTCCAACTTCGTCCCCCGCGGTCATGTCTGAGTGGCGGCCCTACGGATGACAAAATGAAGTGGGTGGGTGTTGATTGAGGCTCACTCAATTCTTTGCACTAGATAGCTAGCAAAAATGGAGAAGAATAAATGACAGAAACAGCCGATCGATGGTACTATTTCTGCGTGGGCGGCTCATTGTTGTGCACGATGGCAACCTGTCATGTCTGTCACTCTTGCGTTTTGCGACCCCTAGACCCAAAGACCCAAAATTCCGCTCGCATTTCCGTTTAGTAGGCCAACCACCACCTAGTCAACCACCTGAAGTACTAGTATGTGAACCAACAAGTCCCACGCGGCGACCCATCGATGCACCACAACCATTGTCTGCATCACACCTCTACCCCCCGATAATCCTTCAATCCCTCCCATTGCTTCTTTGGATTTTTGCTTCCGTCGTCTGCTTCCAGCCATCAACTTGAGCCAAGCGAAACACGGGTACTGCGCCCCTCCGCCGCCGGCTGTCCTTCCCTTTCCCGCTCTTCCGCTCTTCCGCCCGCTGACCACCGCTGCACAACACGCTGAAAGCCATCGGCGAGAGGCATCAATGATAGCCCCACCACCTAAGTACCACCACTCGAGCACCACTACGCTCCCTCGCTTCGGTATAACAGAATGATTTTAACCCGCCCGCTCAATACCAAAGAAAAAATGTGACTGATGCGATGCAACTGCAGGCAGGCTCTCAGCTGCGCCAAGCTGACTGATTCGCTGGCAGGATTGATTGCCTTCATGTCTCTCTCTCTCTCTCTCTCTCTCTCTCTCTCTCTCTCTCT
>PYST01000123.1:0-20014 GCA_003049485.1 Ophioceras dolichostomum
GGAATACCCAGCCAGCTTGCCCAGCCAACTCAGTGCCCGTGTCGTGGAACCCGTGAGTACGGCTCTCATTCCGGCCGGCCTGTCGCATTCACCTAAATTCATGTTGCCCGTGCGGACCGCCGTTCCGGGGAATACAGCGACAATATGAAAAAGGAATGAACCCAGCCGTACGGAGTACTAACTAAGTACCTACCGAGGGAACAGCGTCAGTCGTACCCGCTACCCGAGCTGTCCGTTCCCTCGGTGTCCTTTTGATCACGAGCTTTTCAGCTTTTTGGGTTGGGTTTGTTTGGGGTCTGTTTGCGTCACCCGTCATTGGGTGGTTGCAGGCAAAAACACCACGCCGCCCCCTGACCTATCATCACGCACCATCGGTGTAACACAGCCACCACCACGTGCAGTCCCGACAGTCGACGGCGGAAAAGAGAGGCACCCCAAGCTGTTTGCGGGAAGATGGTGGAATGGGAGAAGAAAAAGAATCGCTGTTTCATTTTTCTACGATCGCCAATTGAACGACACGCAAATTGCAGAAGCTCCCGAACCATCACATCATCATAAGATCAAACAAATGTCTGTGGGTAGTGCGTCCCATTGCGTCCAATCTTTTTTTCCCCGCCGTGTCTACCAGCTAGCCACATGGATATCAAGAAGAAGTTAAAAGAAAATTGCTGCTGCATTGTTTTAGGTACCGGAGAATTAGGCCAGCAGAGCACCTCCTAGCACGGCCATAGCAGCACCGGCGAGCACGGCGTTCTGCGTCATCTGGGCGATGGCAGCCCCGCCGGTCTTGGAAGAGGTCGTGGCGGCACCGTTGGCGGTGGTGGTGGGCGTGCCGGTGCCACCCTGCAGGTTGCCGGCGGTGATGGTGATGGGCGCGCTGAAGTTCGTGGTGTAGGTCGTCTTGGTCGAGCTGCTCACGGAGTTGGTGATGTTGCCGACCCAGGCCGCGACGCTGACGTTCCCGTCGCAGACCACCTGGTTGTTGGTCACCTGGGGGCAGGCTAAGTCGTAAGTCCTGCGAGTAGGTAAGGTAGTCACGGATACGTTAGCTGGATTTGCTCTCTCGGTGCCTCTCTGTTCCCCGAAAAGGCTAGACCTACCCAGTGCTGGTGAGAATAAAATTGGTCGTCCCGCTGGTGACGTTGGCGCTGGTCCCGGTGACGGTGCCGTCGAGGTGGATGCCGCCGGGAGATGTCCTGTAGGTGGCCGCGTCGAGAATGCAGCTGCCGGCGCTTGAGACCGGGCAGTTGATCAGCAGCGCCGTCTCGGACTTGGCCGGGTCGACGCTGATGACCGACGCCGTGAGCAGCTCGGTTGTGACATCGGGCAGCAGAGCCGTGATGGTGGTGGTCTGAGCAAGAGCACCCGTCGCCGAGGCGAGGGTGGTGAGCAGGGCGGTGGCGAGCCTGCTGGGAGCCATTGTTGCTAGATGTGTGTGGGTAATAGATGGAGGGTAGACAGATGCGAGAAAGAGTTAGAGATGTGGTCGTCGCGGTGGCTGGTGGTGGGCGGTGATAGCTAGGAGGTGTGATTAGGGGTTCTGATGATGGCCTGGTGCTTCGGTGCCTCGGTAGGAAGAGATGCGGATGCGGGATGTCGACTTCCACCAAAGACGGGAGGAGCGAGCGGACAGCTCTTTATAAAATAGAAGTTGCGCATCCGTTGCGGCGTTGACGGCGGCGAGGTTGCTCCTCACCTTCCTTTGGGCCTGGTCCGTGTGGGGAGAGGCCGTTGTTGTGCCTCGAAGGATTTCCTCAGGAATCCTACCCCTGGCTCGCGCCCCCAAACTCGTGCCCCAGACTCCAGCAAGCGAGCACCAAAAGCTGGCTGTTCCACAGGCATCTCAAGTCGGCCCATATCCGGTACCGAAATTGAACAGCCCAGCACATACACGAAGCCTGGACAGCACGAGCCTCTTGGGATTGAAGGGAGCTGCCTGGAAACAAAAATTACCCCGAGTTCAACTCTTAACGACCCCTGCAGAAGAAAAAAGAAACCATATCCGACGTTTGATCGTATCCGCGCCACTGCATGGAAACTGACCTTGTCGGGACGTGGCGTGGTGTAGAAAGAGAGGACTGCAGGCTGAGTGGGAGACGCTTTCGGGGGAGCGACAGACCGAAAAATGCCCCGATAGTCTGTCGCTCAGGGGCCACGCAGTCTCGTGCTTGTGCAGGTAGCATAGTAATTTGCCCATACCGAGCAACAAGGTGAGGGACTCCCATCAAAAGAAAACAACCATGTCCTCCAACTATTCACGTTGGAAGCTGGACCAAGAAAAATTGTGTGTGCGATAAAACCGCGAAACAGAAAGCAGAGAATGATATTCCCCCAATGGAAAGGGAACCAATGTCTGACAAACGCTAACTGCCAGCCAGCAACATGGATGCTGTGTGCAGTGTACCACTTCAGCGGTAAGGTCCTAGAGGAGCTAGGAGGTAAGGCTGAGGTAGGATGATCCAGTTGATCCTTAGCGTCCGTGTTAGT
This sequence comes from Ophioceras dolichostomum, assembly GCA_003049485.1. Lineage (NCBI taxonomy): Eukaryota > Fungi > Ascomycota > Sordariomycetes > Magnaporthales > Ophioceraceae > Ophioceras > Ophioceras dolichostomum. The sequence goes on from PYST01000123.1 coordinate 2,488, forward strand.
GGGGTCACCCGTTAAACGGGCTGCGCCGTCGGGCTCAAACATCACCGCCCTGTCACTAACCTACCAGCTACCGTCTCACACCTGCGCACCTACCTTACCATACCAAAAAGCTTGCCGCTTTGGGGAGGATCGCAGAGGGAGTTATCATTGGCTTTGCCGGTAAAATAAATACTACAGACAGAATTCCACAAGCAAGGCCTCCTTCCAACAAGACCATCAAGCGCAGACGCCGTCCCTGAGTCCGGGCCTGAGTCAGCAGCAAGCGCTGAGTCTGTGCAGTCTAGCAGGGCCACCAAATGCTACTCCGTACAACGCCAGCACCCTTTTCTTCTATCATTCAAGGAGCAGTCTGGTTGATGGGCAGCAGCTTAGCAGGTAGCTTACAGACCTACGTGGCAGTCGAGCAGTGGTAGTTTCAACAGGAAAGACAAAACAAATAGTCCGAGATCGCGAGATCGTAGAATGCGAGATATCTCAAAGCTCAAACAAGGGGCCTGGCTGGCATTTACTCGGCAGCGTCGGAAACAAATCCTCTGTAACTCCGAAAAAAGCAACACAAAAGTGCTGGCGGCAAAGCGGCACATCCGCTGCACCTCCCGCGAAACAAGCTCTAGGGCAAGCGCAGGCAACAGCCGCGGTCGATCCACACCTACCGTTTAGCTGGGCCGGGGGCTGTTGATGCACTGGGGCTCAGTTCGGACGGAGCCCGGCTCTTGAGTGGAATCATGGGGCAAGAGCCAGGGCACGACGACAAGGCACGACAGGGCATCAGAGCCTACCAGGAGAACCACGTTCCAGAACCTCCTCTTGTGTAACCGCCCCCTGACGGCTGAAAGTTGATGCCGGATGTAGAACCGGATTCGAGGGGCTCGCCTGGTAATCCTGGCACAAAAAGAACCAAAAAAAGGAACGCACGTCGTGCGCCAGGGGTGCCTGGCTCCTAGAGATGGATGCCTAGCTGGGATCAGTGAAGGCTTCTCTACATATCTTCTCTGGTGACAGATGCATTGGGCGACAAGGACAGACATCGCGCCTGGAACATGCTTGATTGCCCGAGGCAGAGAGAAGCAGAACAACAAAAGAACCGAAAGAGGGAGAGAGAAAAAGAAAGGACTAGGATAAGGTAGCCAGGGACAGACAAGGAAGAGCAAATGTTGTCTGGGGTCAGATGGCCGTTTTGATGATGGTGAACGAAGTAAAATTCGCCGAACATCGGACGAGGGGTCCACCTGCGCGCACATCCAAACCGGAAACCTCCAGAGGGGCGGACGAGCCAGGGAAAATGAGATGAAAGGAAATCCAATAATGCCACTAATAATTTCGAAAAACAGAGCCTCAAAAAGAAAGATGTCGGTGCCTTACAGCCCAGGAGAGGGGACTACTACAAACAGGAAGGTAAAACAAAGACACAAAAAACAAGGATGAGTCGACAACGACAGGATTCGAACCTGTGCGGCCGAAGCCATGAGATTTCGAGTCTCACCCATTAACCACTCTGGCACGTTGCCTGAAACCCATATTAACTATTAGTTGGCCAGCCCAGTAATTATGTACGCAAAGTCTCCACTCTCCCCCCGAACCTTGCGCCCACTCCCATTGCCCACATCTTCGATCTTGCACTCATGCCCTGCCGTTCTCGCCCAAGAGGGTTTCTGTTTTCAGAAGAAGGATTCCGCACTAGGCAGAGAGGGAATTCGACTTGCACAGGCCTTGGTTTTTTTCATCCCCGTCGCCGATTGCTCGTGCTTTAATGCGCGGAGAGCTGGGTAGAGAGGATGTCATGATTTCGGACAATAAGCCAGTTCTTCTCCCCATCAATCCCATGTCCTCCTCATCTGTCAGACAGACGGGCACCTGATGCAATTGGGCGATATTATTGATGATGGATGATGGCGGTCAAATTTATTGGTTGTTCGGTTCTCCTTTTTTCTTCGATCTCTGTTGTACCAAAAGTTGTGTCCAAGTCTTTTTCTTGACTGGACTCTTCTGCACAGACCGCTAGCTCGTGGGGCCTCATCGCGCTTCCTCATTGAGTGCCTGATTCCTAACGTTTATGCCTTAGGTGTCTATCTGACACCATCCATGCCACCTATAATTTTGGCATTCAACCAAGATTCTGTCAAAAAAAGAGCGGCATTCGGCAGATGTCGTTCTTTAGAGCGATGAAGACTTGAGGCCTGATTGTCTTCAGACAGAGAGGTGTTGACACCACGATTCACAGTTGTCTCCACGACGGAACTAACTACCAGGTCACGACGATCCATCTATTCCGCAAAATGGAGAAGACACACATGATCGTCCCGTTGCGTCGTTGGATTGACAGAGAAGCAAGCAGCAGATCGTCAACATCAATATCAACCCCGCAATATCGGGGTCCTCACCTGCCCTTTTCACTCGCGATAGAGGAGGACAGCATGGGTGCGACGTCGCCGATGAACGCGACGCAATGTTCTGGAGACCAATGTCCGGCGAGATAAGGCCGCACAATATGCATCGAGGATTTTATCCGCAGCGACCAGTGGTCCCGACGCTTTATACCCGGCGCAAGCAAGTGCCGCGTACACGAGTGCCGGTGTCACCTACCCTTCCCGCCCACCCAGTACTATCCTCCATACACCCCGAGGTCCCGCAAAAAACAGAGTTCCCCGTGAACCGGGGCTTGAGGTGGCCACCACTCCCCATCACCACTTAACCTAGCCCCCTCCACGTCGGCCACGACCGCAGACGGTACCTCTCTATCTACGAGAAAACCACCGCGAACCAAGCATGATGGCGCGCTCCGTCGAGATCGAGAGAGTCGCCGAGGAGGGCAGCGGCTCCGGCGAGATCACGCCCGCCCCATCCACGGACCCAGAGAAGAAGACCTTGACGTCGACGACGACTCCAGCACCAATAAGCGACCAGATACCGCAGAAGCTCCTGGAGGAGCTCGCGCCCAACGGCGAGGGCGACTACATCCTCTCCAAGATCAACGCCATGACCGAGGAGGAAGCCCTCGCCATCGTGCGTGAGTCTGTCGACTTCCACTTCGACGACTGGAACTTCCCCTCGGAGATGCGCGAGCGCATGAAACGCCTACTCGAAGGCAGGAAGGCGTACGGCGAGCACTACGACCGCGACCTACGCATCGACGCCGTCATGATGCGCTATTCGTCCCCTTACCCGGGCGTGCGCGCCGTGGCCGACCTGCAGGACGACACCTCCGTCCCCGTCGAGACGTTCCGCGCCTACTTCTTAGGCATAGGCTGGGCGGTCATCGGCACGTTCATGTCGACCTTCTTCAACTCGCGGTTTCCCTCCGTGGCGCTCAATAGCTCGGTCATCCAGATCTTGCTGTTCCCCTGCGCGAAGGTCCTCGAGTTCGCGCTGCCGGACTGGGGGCTGAAAATCCGAGGGAAGCGCCACTCGCTGAACCCGGGGCCCTGGACGTTTAAAGAGCAGATGTTCGCGACCATCACGTACAACATCGCCATCTACACCACCAACAGCTACACCATGATCCTGGTCCAGAAGTCGCCCGTGTACTACGGCCTGGACTTCGTCAACTTCGGCTACCAGCTCATGCTCACGCTATTCGTCCAGCTGATGGGCATGGGCCTGGCGGGCTACCTCCGCCGCTTCAGCGTCTACCCCGTCAAGGCGCTCTGGCCGACCGTCTTGCCGATTGTGGCCATGAACCGCGCCCTGACCCGCCCGGAGCCCCGCGAGAACATTTATGGGTGGACCATCTCGCGGTACCGCTTCTTCTACATCTGCACCATCTCCATGTTCTTCTACTACTGGCTGCCCGGGTATTTATTCACCGCGCTCTCGACCTTCAACTGGATGACGTGGATTGCGCCCGAGAACGTCACGCTAGCGATCCTCACCGGCTCGAATTTAGGGCTGGGCCTGTTCAACCCCGTGACGACCTTCGACTGGAACGTCGCGACTTCCTCGTACGCCGCGCTCGCGGCGCCCTTCTTCAGCACGTGCACGCAGTACTTCGGCGGCATTTTGGGGGGCGTCATTATCCTGGCCATCTACTACTCCAACATGTACCACACCGCGTACCTGCCCATCAATTCGTCGTCCCCCTTCGCCAACGACGGCACGATGTACGAGGTGCAGAAGGTGGTGGTCGACAACAAGTTGAACGAGACGCTGTACCAGTCGTACTCCCCCCCGTTCTACACCGCGGGCTACATACTGACCGTGGGCGGGAACTACGCTTTTTATCCCGTCTACTTCCTATACATAATGGTCAACCAGTGGACGACGGTGGGCAGGGCGTACGTCGACTTCTGGCAGGGGCTGCGGCGGGGGCGGAGCAACTATGAGGGTGCCATGGACGTGCATTCCAGGCTGATGGCGAAGTACCCGGAGGTGCCGGACTGGTGGTTCCTCGCCATCCTGCTCGGAGCTCTGGTCGTCTCCATCGCGTTCCTGTCCATCTATCCGCTCGACACGCCCGTGTGGCTCGTTTTTCTTCTGATCGGCGTCAACCTCGTGTTCGCCGTACCGCTCTCGCTCCTGTCCGCCACGACAGGGACGAACCTAGGACTGGGGTCTCTGGTACAGGTCCTGACGGGCTATCTGCTCCCCGGCAACACGAACGCGTTCCTATTCGCCCAGACGCTGGGATCTTGGTCGATTGCCGGTTTTTGTGACAACTACATCCAAGATCAGAAGATGGCGCACTATGTCAAGATCGCGCCTCGGGCCGTGTTCAGATCCCAGATCGGCACTATCGTGGTGACGTGTTTCGTGGCAGTCGCCACGCAGAATTTCGTCTTAAGCTCTGTGAAGGGTCTGTGCACGCCCACGCAGCCGAGCAGGTTCACGTGCGCGAACGACGGCGCGCCCATGTACGCCGCGAGCCTGATGTGGGGGCTGTTGGGGAGCGAGAGGATGTTCAACAGCATGTATCCGATGTTCAAGTGGTGTTTTCTAATCGGGACGGGCATTGCGGTTTTGTTTTTAGTGGGGCAGGGGTATGGACCGAGGTACTGTCCCAGGGTGAGGGAGTGGCTGAGGGCGCGGACGAGCGAGCGGGTGTTCGGCGTGCTGGAGAGGACGCTGTTCCCCTTTGTGGCGAGCCTGCTGTGGCTGAACCCGATCTTGGTGATCCAGGGCGTGCAGCACTGGGCGCCCTCGAACATGGCGTACAAGACGCCCGGCTTCATCCTGTCGTTCGTATTCATGTGGTGGATGCCACGACATAAGTTGAGTTGGTTCGAGAAGTATAATTACGTTCTATCGGCGTCGCTGACAGCCGGCGTCGCGGTCAGCGCGCTGGTCATGTTCTTCGCCGTAGGGTACAACCCCGTCAGGCTGAAGTGGTGGGGGAACGAGGTGAGCTGGGCTGGGGTTGACGGCTCGACGAGGGGGATCCTCCCTCTCCCGGAGAGGGGGTACTTCGGGCCGGAGAAAGGGCGTTTTCCCTAGGTAGGTACCTAGGAGGTCCTTTTGCGTTGTGCTAGCACGATAGAGTCGTATTCCAGAGCTGAGGGGTTCGAATATATATCTAGGTATCCATAGCCCTTCCGCCAGAGCCTACAATGTATTGTATTGTAATGAGTTTTGTATTGTATCTGGTATCGCGTTACCTGCCGAGTAGGCTACACTACCGCGTAAAGCACACGCGAACAGGTCGCGGAAGTACAAAATACAGGATAATACATTACATTCCATAGCAAGGTTCTTCTAAACATCTATTTGCCAACCTTGACGCGGATCACCCGGCCAAGGTTGTGCCACTTTTTGTACAAGTTGCGCATGACGGTGGCCTTGGTCTAGTAGATTTCCCCGTTGGCACCCTCGACCATGAACCGCTGCTGCGCCTGCGCCTTGCCCTTGCCGCCCTTGCCCTTGCCGTCCTCCTCGTCTTGATGGCGGACGCCGAACCCGGAAGCCTCGTTGGCAGCTTGGTCGAGAGAGAACTCGAGTTGGAAGCCCATCCAGTGATTGGTGTCGGCAACTCTGTAGGCGACCAGTCGAGCGCCGATCTTGGAGGGCTTGCCTAGTGCTAGTGCTTTGCCGCTCACGAAGATGGGGCCCACGAGGCCTTCGACCAGGACAGCGCAATCTTTGGCCCATGTCTTGGGTGCTGCTGGGGTCGGGGTTGGCTTTGCTGACGCGCTGCTGCCAGCCTCGCCGGGAGGTGACTGGGGGGGTTGCCAGTCATTTTGGCGGAGGTGTTGTCGATGTTCTGTCGAGACATGACGGATGATAAGGATGGTGGCGTTGGGAGGGGGGAGAAATGGGACAGAGTAGCCTGATTGCAACGGCGAGGCCGAGCAAAAGTACCAGCCTCCTAAGAGAACTGGGAGTGGGATCCAAAGTCCGTTCAACTCACCCAGCCGCCCGCGATGAACAGTCTTCCACCCGCTTCGGCGGACGCGTCCCCAATCGCCTAGCACCTAGGCCTCCAACCCGAACCAAATTGCCGAAGCAAAAGTACCGACCTCCAAGGAGAATCGGTGGCGGTTGAGAAGTAGCTTCGGCGCGTAGTGAGTTGAGAAGTTGTCCAAATCGGCAGGGCTTCCGAGCAACTCCTATCTACGGTAAAAGAGAGAATAAAAGATAGACCCGAAGTCTATCGCGACCTAAACGACAAGGGAATTCGTCAATGCGCACAAAAACGAATATGCTCAAGCCGCCGGTGGTTGAGAAGGAAAGTTGTCAAGATCGATAGCCTGATAACGTGAGGAACGGGAGGAAGCCAGCTCTAGTTTTGGAACGAGACTACTAAAGAGGGACTTGTCCGCTAGATCTAGCTAGAGAATGTGATGCTCAGAAGAGCTCTATATATACACGAGTAAAGAACTATAGAATCTTCTAGAACTGTATTACAAATAGTAAAGGCAGTTCTAGAAGAGACGAATTCTGACAAATGTGATAGAAGACGATAGAAGACAGTAGAAGCTGATAGAAGGCCATGTGGAATAGTGGAAGCGTATTGCCACAATAAGGTTCTCCATTCTTGACAAAAGTCGACAACAAACAAAAACAAGCCGGTCGCGATGGGGTTTTGATATCTTGAGGCAGGTGGGGCACCAGGGCAAAGTCGGGCTAATCCCAATTCAGCCTGGCGAGCTGGCGCCATAACTCTTCCCTCGCTGGCACCCTGATCCAAACAGCAGACAGGCTCCGACACTCGATTCAACGCACCCCCAACTCTCTTACACCCCCTCCCTCCTTTTCACCGCCCTCAGCCCACTGGCAGCCATAGAGGCACTTCAGGAGCGATCAAGCGGCGACGAGGAATCGGCGGAAGACAAGGGATAGGGATACATCACGGGACAGAATAATAGGGATTGCAGTCAGTCAGTCAGTGAGTCAGTCAGGCAGGCAAGCAAGTTCACATGCGCGATATTCCTCGTGGAAAAACTTCAGAGTGGCAATGACTATGGCCTGGGGCCCTGCTATGAGACGAGTGCCACAGAACTGATGCGGAAAAAAAGACATGTTATTTTTCATTTTTTTGTTTTTTTCTTTTTGAAAAGGCTGAAGCGAGAATACAAGACACGCCGTCGAGCGACGGAGTACTGTGACGAAGGAAGGACTGACGTTCCCTAACCCTGAACAGTAGTGCTGCTTGGCCCTCTCATCAATTCCGCCACGCTCTTCGTGTTGTCAAAGTAATGAACGTCCAGAGCCGCACCGAATTTCACCGCCTTCCTCCCCGTCCTCCTCCTCCCCCTCCTATCATGAATGCCACCTCGAAGACGAAGCGGCTTGACGACACAGTCGTTCATCACCGTCCTCGGAAACAGATCGTTCTCGGTCTGCAACTTCTAGGTTTTGTCCAGTCCCGCCATCTCCTCCAGCTACAGATACACACCAGCGCGTGGAATATAATCCACGCCCTGCGATCTCAGTCCCCCCAGTCACCCCGGACCGGCCGAACCAGCGTATGAACCCCGCGAAGTACGGCGGGTCCAAAAAAGGCGACTGGTCGCGCAGGTCCGACAGGCAGCGTGTCACCGCGTGCGCGTACAGCAGGTCCACAACAGCAACTTGAGCCTCGGCCTCGCTGCCGGCGTTTTCCTGGGGCTTGGCTGGCACGGCTGCTGGTGGAAGACCGACAACGCTCGCCCGGAAATACGAGCCGTCAGACATCAGATCCACCTGCATCTCCTCAGGTGTCGTCCCGCGTCCGATGGCGCGGGTGTAGCTCCCTATGATCGACAGGGTCTTGTCGTAGTCCGGGAGAGGCGTGTCGGCTTTGCGGATGAGGCGGCGGGCGAGGACGGGGAACTCGCTCCGGAGCGAGAACCAGCCGAACAGGGACGCGACCCTTTCCGTGGCCAGCGGGTCGGAAAGGCTCAGGCCGAAGACCTGATCGAGGTTGAGGCTGCTGGGCGGGCCGTTGCCGTGCGGGTGAAGATAGGCGTGAAGATCGACGGCCGGGCGGATGAAGGCGATGGCGTCTTCGGGGGTCATTCCCGTTGGGTAGTCGTCTTTGTTCTTTGGGTTGGTGATGCCCGCCATGGGTGCTCTGCTCTACTCTGCTGCCAGCGTGTGGGTTTCTTGTTCCTGACCGGACAACAAACTAACGCCGAGGTCGCAGATGCCGCTCACCACAGTACTAGCGCTGTTAGCTTTGCGAGGCTTGGGCTATGGTGCATGGGAGACTCTCGACTCATGGCAATGTCAACGGGATGAGAGAAAAAAAAGCCACGGAGCCGGGTGGGGACCATCATAAAAGAGACCAGGCGAACGTCGGGAAAGTCTAGGATTGTCTCTCACTGCGATTGTCTAACACCACGACTACTCACCCAAAAAATAAATGCAGCCCTAGGCCGTGGCCCGAATCTCACCTCCCATTCATTGTTTGCAGTACTGCTCCTAAGTCTTTTATCACAGCACCAAAGACACGTCCCCTTTGTCTTATGTGACAGACGATGGACGACGTTCTAGTTACTAATACTTAGGATAAGAAGCAGGTAGCATAGCATTGTTACCACAGCAGTCTTTCTTTCGTAGGAAAGCCGGTTCGGCCACAAAGGCTCAAATACAAAGAGAGGTAGGTAGGTATATGGGGTATGGAGGGCGAGGGACATCAAACACAAAGAGATGCTAAAGAACCACGGTGGGAAAAAAGACATGCCACTATAGAGATTCACCTCCAAGAGAGACCGAAGTTGAAGTTAGGTTCACATTGGGCACGGAATGATAAATAGAGGGTCTGTTGGAAGGCCAAGGTTCCAATTGGAAAAGACACGCGTGTGGTAAACCGATTCTATTGATCCGAATGATGTACGAGGAAGAGAAAAAGCTAGTCTATGCGTGGGCCGACTCCTGAGGGTCCACGTGATCTGAGGTCTGTTGAGGTGGATGCCTTGATGACTGAGGCAACTAGTTCCTCATGGGTGCAGAGAGGTGCACCCAGTGGTTCAACAGGGTCACACTGGGCACTATCTTGCCCCCTTGCTTTTTAACAAATATTCTCGCTTCCAAATCTATACGTGCGTTGATGTCTAATCGAGCCCCTATATAGGCAAAACACTAACCACAGAGTGCTCCCTAATATCTACTGGTATCTCACCCCCACAGTCTAATTAGCTCAGGAGATCTCCCTTTTTTCTTCTGTCCTGTTTCAACGCCACAGCGTACCCACTCGACGCAACGCCCTCTGAGGAAGCGACATATCCGCATGCCTCTCAAGATGCAGGAACACCAGCGCGTGGTACAGCACCCAGTTGGCCCTCTCGTTGTTCTCCTCCTCCTTCGCCATCGACCTCCCTTCCCGAAGTCGGCTTCCCACCACATCCTACATCACTTCATTCACTCTCCCTTCTACGTCCTCGTTCGCAGCACCCTCGCTCGAGCATTGCAGCAGTAGCGCCGTCTTGCACTCAGACACCGCGTACGCGAAGCAATCACTCGATTCGACGCGACGACAGACCAGGCCGGGGTCCCTCGACTCCTCTTCCCCCAATGGCCGGATAAACGCGTCGTACTCTGACTCTGTAGTGGGCACGGGAAGGGAAGGCGGGATGTGCTCGGAGAAGGCGGAGGCGAGGGGCTGCCAGGACAGGAGGCACGAGACGCGGGAGGCAGAGTCCATGCCGTAGGGGAGGCCGAAGACAACGGCTAGTTGGGCGTGACGTGTGCCGATTCCGTTGCGGGGGCGGATGGCGTCGCGGATGGCGGCGAGGGCTTGGGAGGGGGTCATGGAAGTGGGGTTGACTGATGGCGGTGATGATGATGAGGATGACGCCATGGTTTAAGTTTCGTACGGGGTGGTTATAGGGGTGTGCCGCTTGGCCGGTGTTGTTGACTATGCGTTCGTATGTGGAACGACCACTGCACAGACGGTGGTGGTGGCCGTGGTGATTTGGATGGGATGGCCGGGTTTTGCGTTGAGGAGGACAAAGAGGATGGCGGAATGGGATGTTGATGGGTTGTGCTGCTTTGCTTGGGAATGGTATGGACACAAGGCCGATGTTGGGAGCCGTAACTTTGGCTGCGGAGGACAAAGAGGGAGGGGCAGAGTGAGTGGCTATAGACGGATGTTGTGTTATCTTCCTGAAGACAAAGCCGACCTCACCAAAATAAGGCGAGAGAAGCATGAGGCCTGGCGATCGTGAAAGAGTACGGCTGTTGGAAGCGCTCATGGATGGAGAGAATAGAGTGAGGCCCAGGGCGAGAGGGGACACGGGGAACCGGGTGAGGTTTATATATTTCGGGTACCTGCATGATCTGAAACACGGCCGTGAAAGAGGTCTTTGTTGGTAAACCGGAGTAGCCTCAAAGGGGTCAGCGGGTAGCTGCAGTGAACAATGAGTTTACTGCGGCACACCTGGGAGTCACGATCGCGGTCAGGGTGTGTGTCGCGGCCCAACCATGAGATGCAAGTAACTCGGAGTAAAAGTTTGGGTTCAAGAGAGTCGTATAAAAGAGAGGTATGGTCGACGGTGATCACCAGGAACTGCTTCGGGGGATCTCTCTCTCCCAACCACATTCAAAGTTCGCACATCTCCCTACCACTGGGATTCTGTCTCAGTGCAATCCCAGGTCTCAGTCTCCGTTTCAGCACCTCAGCGGCTGGGATAATTGTTCTCACACAACCATTGTCACTTGCCCTCTCTCTCCTTACTGCCCCCCCATCTGGCATTCACGATGGCCCCCAGCCGTACGACTCCCGAGGCCTCAGGTGCCTTTGTCACCACGATCACGACGACCATTTTCCCTGCCAGTACTTTCAGAACTTCTTTTGTCACGGCCAGCACCACCACCACCGCCACCGCCACAAGCGTGACTGAGACACAGCCGGTCATCACTCCCGAGCCCACAGGACTCTACTCTGAGATGTCAAAGGGGAACGAGCACACCAACCCGATCCTCCCGATCGTTTTTGGTATCCTGGTTATGCTCACATTCCTCGCGGTGGCTTGCTGCTGCACGGGGTGCTGTGGCTGCCCCGCCTTCTTCCGTCGCAAGTCGGCGGGCGGCCTGGATGGGAAAGCCGTCGGGAAGGAAGGGAACGGAGATCGATCGACAGCGGCGACCCGAGTCAGGACAGTGCCTCGACTAACGTCGCTGAGCCGGAGCAGTGCTATGAGCCGGCGACCTGGCGGAGCTGGTGGCGCGAAGATGATGCCGCCTCGACGTATTCTTATTCTCACTACCCGTAGGTTAGTGTTCATGGCGATGTACGCTCTCTAAGTGGTGGTGGGGGGAGATCGCGCGCTCGGAGCAGTTCCGGGGTGGGTGGTCAGAACTATTGGGCTGTATTACGTGTTTTTCTCTCTTCACGATGATTATGGATAAAGGTGGCAAAATAGTAGCTCGATGGGGATTGCAACCCCAGAGCTGCAAAGACATGGCAGTCGTCGGGTATTGTGTCCTGTGACTGGTTCATTTTAGCCAGGAAGTAATGTTAATTATTCCCCCGCGCCTCTTTTCTTTAGGGAATGGCATCTCTGAGTCTTGTGCAGGATGAAATCCAATAAGGCATTTGCGAGGCGCTTGTTTGCTCGTTCTCAGTATGATAAACACTACTAGGGAGTAATAATGCGTACGGGGTGACGCCGCCGCATGCGCATCGGCGTGCCTTGCTCCGGCGGGGTCCAGAGCCTACAATGTAATGTAATGTACCGTCCTTTGCATTATATTTCCGACCTATTCGCATGTGCTTTACGGGGGTAGTGTGCCGTACGGCAGGCAACAAGGCACCAGATACAACACAAACCACATTACCATACAATACATTTACAGGCCCTGGCGGGGTCCGAGCTGAGATCCGAGTGTAACGACGAACGAGCTCGATGAATGTGTGAGGGTCTCAGCTGGTGAACTTCATCAATGTGCATTTCCCAGAGCCTGCTTTCCCTTCGATGTGGAAGATCTTCGTAGTAGCGACTTGTCGAACCTTTCTGCTGCTGGTCGCTGGCTACGCGGATCGCCTTGGGACGGGTTGAAAATCCATGCAAATATATTCTCGTGCTCTTGCTGGACGTTCTTAAGTCCTTCCTCCGCTTGTTCGAAGTAGAGGGCACATAATACATACCCATATTGGTCTGTGGCTCGAACACCCTCGCAGAGCTGGATTGCGTCCTCACGAAGAAGATGAAGCGAAACTTTGACTCTAAGTTCACCGCCGTGAGAGGCTTTAACTTCAGCAAGGTTCTAGAGAAAGCGAGAGATAGCTTAGTGAGAGCTTAGGGTATTCTTCTTGCTTGGTGTGTGTTGGCCTTGTCATCTCCTTAGAGCTCACGCGTGACTTTCTTAAGAGAGGATGCGATGATGCGCAGGTCGGACGAGATCTCTGCCGTCGCACCCTCTGAGGAGCTATATATCTCATCAGTCGACTGGAGGGAAATCTGCAGCCCAACTCAAGAAAATTGTGCAATATTGGCCGCTAAGCCAAACGCGACTGCTGCCTCCATAGCCGCGGCGAAAGGCGTAGAGAGGGCGCGAAACAGGTCGTGCTGGATCCTGTGCAGCGTCATACTAAGTGACGCCCCGTCGATGTACAGACTCGTGCATGTTGGTAGCACTCAGGCCAAGGCCACAGGCAATCTGACCTAACCGCAATTCATCAACTTCCCACCCCCTCGCAGGTAGGCGCTTTTGCGCCGGCCAACTCCAGTCGCTTATAGCGGCATTTTCATCTCGTCTTCGACACATCTTTTTTAGTGCTGTCCCGAAACCAACGCGCGACAATCGCATCGAGGTTGAAAGATTGTTTAGTCCGAGCCAAAAATGGGTGAGTGGATTCTCAAGACGCCACCAACGAACGGCGCCTCTGACGCGTCATTGAATGTCATTGAATGATTCTGTGCTGAGACGAAAAATAAGCTTTTGTTAAGCCGCATGGCCCCATGTCACATAATACTCAATAAAGGGTTGCCTGCCCCCGATGGAGGCGCGTCGCGTGCGGCAACGCCTTACGCGAGCGGGAATGTACGATATTTCCCGCTCCGAGAGACAGGTCGATGGCGGTTGGCCACGTCCAACGTCGGCCGACGCCTCTTTCGGGGGAAGCGATGAGATTGGAAACAAAAGATGATGCGAGGTTCAAAAAGAGTGACCTTTGCCTCTCCAACAGACATTCCAACTCTGTTTCGAATTTGATGCTAGGACGAGAGGTCGATGATCAGCCTGGCCCGCGGTCGGTTGAAAATGCGAGGAGAATGCGACCGGCCGTGACGATCGCTACTACTCGCCTCGTGGCGCAACGAACGAAGAGCGTTGGCGGCATCTCGCAAGCCCTCCGACTCCGGTGCTGGCACAGGCGGCTGTCTGCGGCGTCCAGCATGTCATCTTAGGCCATGAACCGTGTTGGGCCGGAAGGCCACTCGGCCATATCATCCTCGGATATCTCAACCTCGGGTATCTCGACCTCGGGTATCTCGACCTCGGGTATCTCGACCTCGGGTTCATCTGCTAGACTATGAACCAACTTGTTTCCGAGTGTATTGAGGACTCGGAACCAAGGAATGGAATGGCATCGCTCACCCCCGATGACTACTCTTGGCCGGGCTCACGGGGGCTTGGATGTTGAACATCCAGACTGTCACGGTCAACAACCTCACACGCCACCCAGTCTCGGTGTTGGTCGGTGTCAAGAACTTAGAGGCCTCGGGTCGAGGGCGAGGGCGTTATGGCCTCGTTACGACCTTGCAGACGACTCAGGCTGTTAGTTTTTCGAGGCTACAGGCTGCCATCTTCACACTCTGACCAACCCTCTGAGTCTGCTTGCGGCTACCTCGGGTTGCAAGGCTCAGCGAGATGTCTATAAAAGACTCGCCCCGTCGTTGACTCTTTGGCCTTCGTGATCTCCCTCCAGCACTCACTTCACTCACATATCAAACCAACCAAACAGCCCAGCTTCACATCCACAAACCATATTACGCCGGACCTTAATTGCAAATCCTCTCTTCTTTATTTCGAACCACCCCACCACCTACACCGAAACCATGCCTTGCTCGATTTGCCACGCCGACCTCAACGGTGCGCCGGGGATCATCTCGACCGAAGTGGACTGCCCGAAGCAGAAGAGGTGCGGCGGGAACCACGTCATGATTGGGACCCAGCTGGCCCAGGACCCGAACAAGCCCAAGTGCACCCTGTGCACCAACGGCTGGGTGCAATGCCAAACGTGCAAGGGCAGGGGGAAGCGGATAATCAAGTCACTTTGCACATACCAGACCCACACCCAGCCCCCGGCAGGAAGCCGCTCTTAGGGAAGTGGTGTTCACGTGCAGTGGTCCCCTCCTCGCGCCCTCATCCTCCATTTTGCGGCATGGGCAGGATACGGATGGATGGATGGATTAATGGATTGGATATGCGGGCGGGGAAACCTCACACGCCGGCGGTATTTAAATGGGGGCTGGCCCCTTTTATTATGCCAACGGTCACACTCCTTTCTAATTTAGAAACGAACAAAAGGCTCCTGGAGAGTTCCCCCAGCTTTCATCAAAGCTGTTTAAGTCACTCGCTGGCTAGCAGCTTCTCTCTCTCTCAACATTCGGTGCATTTCATAGCCAATAAATAATGCAAAATGCTGTTGGGCTGGATGATAAGCAGTACCGAAAGCGAATCTCAGTGGCAACCTACCTACGCAACCTTGAGTCCAGTACCTCCCCTCCCGTCTGCGGACACGCGAAGCCGACGTTCATCGAGTATCTTGGCCCCATACGCTACTCGGTACCTTATAAAGAATCTATATTTAGTAAATTGCCTTTGTACGTGCTGTTTATATGCATTCAGTTCATGTTACATCATCCCCAGGCGGGCCGCCCACCCAACCGTAGTGAAGAGTGCGATTGTCTGTGTTTCCGCCTGCTCATGTTCGTTGCTGTTGTTTAGGTACTATTTTCATTCATATAGTAGCTGCCTATAGGGCCCTATCGCTTAGGCCTAGATTTTATGTCACAGAAGCCGACCTACCTAGGTACTTAGCCTCCCAGTCGCTTAGAGAGGCCTAGGCTTCATGGCTACAAAAGAAAGGCCTCCCTCCAGGCCTCTCCAAGCTATAGATTTTTCAAAACAACCCGTTTTACCTCGCATTTTATCGATTCCCCAAGCGCGCTCCTGCAATTGGCATCGCCGCTGGTGCCTCGTCTTGCTTCCAGCACTAACCGCTCTGCTAGAACGCCCTCGGGCCTGCACGCACATCCGTCAGCAAAGGAACACACCGCCAACATGAATCTCGACCGAGCATGCAAATGGTCTCTCCCGTCGAACCGCAGTGACGAGATATTCGAGTTTATCGTGGCCCTCCTCGAGGGTAAGGGATCCGACGAGGGCCTAGAAGCTAAAGCTAAGAAGATCGCCGAATTCCTCACCTCGACGTTTCTGGGTGGCTACACTAACGGCTTCCCCTGGAGCCGGGTAGAAGAGCGGAACTTACACTCCAGTCTCGCCCATGCGATTTTGGCTGTGGGCGAGGGAGTTCCGCATGATAGCGCCGAGCAAGACTGTAATGTCTAGCCTATCCTCTCCATGCTACACCTTTAAAACCGACCCGCTCCCCGCTGGACTGGCGTGGAGGAAGTTTCGAAGCACAGAAGGCTAACACATACGTCAACCGATGACTGAAATACAGAGCTTCCTTGAGTACTTGGAGGGCCACATCGTTCGGATGGATACGTTAGGTAAACGTAAGTCAACGATTAGTGGAAGGAAGGGACCACCAATCGGTATAAGGAACTAGGGCTTACGGAAGCGCACACCTCCTGCCCCCCAGCACTCTCCCTCCCACGCCGCACCCTCCACCAGCTTATCGCTGCCCGGACCGGCCACGGAGACTTTCAGTGGTACCACGAGAAGTTCGACCATGCCGAAACCCCCCCCCCCGCTCCTGCGGGGAAGACCGAACCCCAGCGCATATGGTATATTGCCGAAAGGCGCGCCAGCTCTGTACTTCCTGGCCTAAGGCCGACCCAGCTCCTGAGAGCAACCGATACGAATACTGGAAACGTCTAATCCAGAAACCGGAGCTGTTCGAGCGCTTCACTAAAACGACCAAATTCTTCACAGAGATATGCCCTTAGAAGAAGGCGCCAATAAGCGCATAAACCAATAATAACCATCCACCACCCGCAAAAGGCTCAAGGACCTCTAAGCGGCCGACTTTCCGGACGCGGCACACCAGTATCGCTCGCCCACAACAACCAACCGTCTCCCTCTTCAAGGACAGATATAGCATTAAAACGCCCACAGCAGCCGCCAAAACGGAAGTAACGAAACGCCGAGCGCCAGCCCCGAGCTAATAGGGGGGGGAATGCGGCTTGAAGAACACGTACGCAATGGGGCGCCACGCCCCAGAGCACGATATGCTAGCTATTCCTCGTTCTGTGTTTGCGTTTCCTCTCTTTAACCTCACATTCAAGCACTAGTTCCTTGTACATAGTCGTTCGGTAGTCGCTAGCACGTCTTATGCGCCTTGGGAGGCAGGGATCTCGGGCAGATTCCGACTTCAGACGTTAAATACATCATCATCATCATCATCATCATCAGTAAGTCAACAGTGTTCTGGCGTTTTGATCATGCTCAGCGCAGCAGCCGCGTCCACTTGGTGGACGTCTGGAATGGCGTACTAGTTAGTGCTGCTGACGTTGAGTCGCCTACCCTGACAGCGTTTGAGGGCCTGCACCCGGCGTGCGGCATTCTTCACTTCTTCACGTACCGAGGCGTCAGAGAGGCCAGGTTCCGCAACCGCCACACCTTCACGGCGCGGCTGACGGCCACCTCGTTTCACGTTGATTTCAACGAACCCGACCTCAAGGACCAGCAGGAGGACTGTACCAGCGTCTACCAACTGACTTTCAGTGGCGCGGTCATCATGGTGCGGTGTGTCCTGGAGCGTTCGTTCTACCAGGCTAAGGAAGCCTTCTATATCGAGACGCGGAGTCCCTCCCTGCCCATGCCTCCGGTGGATGACGACCACGGCGCCCTGAACCGCGCTCTGTGGGTAGTCACCGAATGGCTGAGGCGCTGTGCCATGTGCCTCTTCCACTCGTCCCAGGGGAATTGGCACTTGGGCGTCCAGGACCTTGCCAAGATACCCGCCCCCTCGGCCCCCCCCCCC
>PYST01000123.1:20093-65135 GCA_003049485.1 Ophioceras dolichostomum
CCCCCCGCCAGGACTATGCTAAGATACTCCCTAGCGACCGATGGGATCCGTGGAACACCGCCGTCACTTCGTATAGATGGAAGCTTTGGAAGACGAGGCTTATCGAACTGGCAGTTGAGGAGGGTGTGGAGCAGTCAAACGTGAAGCGGATTGGAGATGCGCTGGTTGCCATGGAGGAGGCTGAGGATTATTTCGGAAAGCAGGTGGACCTGGTGTAAATGCGTCGGCGAAGGGAAGCGTATGATCTGTGCAGACTAAATGCCTAGGTAGACCTGCGGACAGCAACAGGAAGGAGGAGAGGACATGAGTCCAGAACGAAGGATGTCGATAGGTCATATCTTCTAGTTAAGCTAAGGTCAATCTATCAATACCGAGCCGACGACACACACGTCTATGCTCCAAGCCCACAACGTCAAGATAAATTAACTCCACGAAAGGCAAAACCCGTAGACGAGTCGCGCCGCCACTCAACTCCATGTCCATCTGGTCCCATCTCCATCGTCTCAATATACCTATGCGCCCGCTGCTCCCGACACGGAATCCCATGAGACTAGCCCCCTACTATCCAACGGCACGACACGCCTCACGAAGAACCACCAGCCTCCACGCCACGACCCCCCTTTCCCTTCAGCTCAAACCCGTTATTGTCCCAAAACTTCCCCTGCCCACCCTGTCCCTTCGGCGTCCTCGCAAACGCGCCCATCAGGTTAAACGGATCGCACAGCGTCAGCAGAAGCGGCCTCTCATCGTTCCACCCGGGCCCCTCCAGCTCCGTCTCGCCGTCCTGCGCCAGATACGTCCTGTTCTTCTCCGGCAGCCACCTCCTGGGGTGCGCAACGTTGAACACCGCGACCGCCAGCAGCATCATGGCGGCCTCGAATACGTAGAAGAACCACTCGTACCGCACCACGGGGGGGATGTCCTCCAGCGTCTTCTTCCCGAACGCGGTCAGCTCCTCGAACGCGAACGCCTCCACCGTCCTGTACACCGTCCTGGTCGTGATGAACGCCATGCTCGCGTATACGGAGAGCAGCGGGAGCACGACCTTCCTGTTGCGGATGCCGTGCCTGCGGCAGCGGTGCTGAAACCACGCCGCCAGCGCCACGAAGCAGAGCGCGAAGGACAGCTGGAGGATCAGCGAGGCCTTCAGCAGCGCGTGGCCCTGGTCTATCTTCGCCTGGACGGCGGGAGTGCGCTCGCGGGCGACGGACGCGACGATCCCCATGGATACCCCGAGCGCGTTGAGGATCTCGACGATGCAGGACAGGAACAGGAAGGTCGTCAGGACGCGGCCTGGGTGGATCGGCGTGAGGTAGGGGACGTAGTAGAGGATGCGGCCGAGGATGTGGAAGTTTGCTAGCTCGAGGAGGGGTCTGTGGAGATAAGTAGATACGATGTTAGGACAGAAATGAGTAAGAAGGCGCCGAGTTGTAGGTCAGCTCGCAGGCAGCGGGAATCGAGGAGGGAGACGGCAATGCGTCACGCCCCGTCTGTTATCCGTAGTGAGGCATGGGGCAACAGATGGAGGACACGATACAACGAAAGCGAGAGCTTCGGCGAGGGCAGACAAACTTACGCTGTAGCGTAGACAAGAAACTGCGTCGCGATGAATGGGTTCTTATCGTCGTAATGGAATGCGCAGTACAGTCTGACCGCGAAGCCGGCCGCTAGCGTGGCGGCGCAGAAGGGGAGGAGGGCCGTCACCTCCCAACTCTTATAACGGCTGGTGACAGCACATCGCACCAAACACACGGATCAGCCACTCAGCGAGTCTCGGCAAGTGTGAGGCCGGACAAAGCGATGGATCAGGGCTTTATTTGAGCCCGACCAGCTTGCTCCGCACAGGAAGCCCTGGCGGGGAAGAAAAAGGAGGAGGGACAGGAGGGAGAGAGAAAACTCAGGAATGGTGTCCTTACATGCATTGCCATGTATGCACCACCGCTGAGATAGCGTACGCTGCAGCAAAGAACGCCGCGGCGCCCTTGTTAGGCGCGTAGAAGAACAAGCTTCCAGGGACTAATGTTGGTTGTGACTCAGGGAGTATATGGTTAGAACTGCCACCAGCCGTTGCGGAACTCGGGGGAAAGGCATGTATGTACCGTAGCTACCGTCCGACATTGGAGCTCAGTCAGGGAGCAAAGTCGGGAGAGTCAAGTTGGTATAGACGGCCGCGACAATCTGGGAGAAACGTTTTGTAGGCTTAGAGAAGAATAGGTAGGCAGATAGGTAGTGCTGTTGGAATTGTTCGTGCTGACGGGAGGAGACAGGTGGAAAGAAGAGAATGCTGATGCTAAACATCAACATCCATCTTTGCCCAGACAGAAGTCGAACCTCTCGAGCTTTTATATACAGGAACGAACCGGAGAGATCGACCGCGCCGCTGACCAAATCCAAGACAAAATGCCTTGCACTGTTTTCTTCTAGGCATAATTTTTTTTCACTCGCTTTCTATATTTCATTTCGCCTGTCCTGAGCCTCCGCGACGCACCCATTGCGGTGGGATCATCAGTGTAAGATCGAGGATATGACGTTCCTAGTGGAGCCGGTGCCCCAACAGGTCTAGGGGTACCCGCGTGACGCTCGGACCATCTATACGGTATGGCGTATCCGTATCTGCAACAGGCCCCGCGTGTCTGCGATAGGTAGGGCTGAGCTGAAAAAAATAACAGGGGATGATGAGCTCTTGAGCTGCGCCGCACGATCGAGACAGAGTTCCAGGGCCTGGCTTGAGCCGCGAATCACTTCAGTGTTATTGGATGATTTCCTGCAACGTGCCTCGTCGTCTCGGGAGTTTTTCCACTTTTTGCTTTTAAGAGGGTGGGATTGCAGGAAGGAAATTTTCGAAAGTAGCTCGGTCTTTTGACGAGAGGTAGGTAGCCACGCCAAGCAGCTAGCTTGGCAAATAGGGTTGTAGCTAGTCAGCTTTGAGCTCTGATGTCTCGTGAGTGGGCAGATTTGGCTCACGGAGTCGGGGGAGATTCCGCCTGTCGGGGAAAGGAATCGCGGCGGCCAGTGGTTCGAGACGGCTGGGTGCATGATCCGTACGGCAGAGCCTCTAGACGCATCCCTTTCGACCCGTTCCTCTGCGATTGGCCAGACCAAAACCTTGAATCTTCTTCATACCCTTCTTGACCAGATAAGCGGTTGAATTCCGGCAGTAGCTCCTTGGGCCAGCCGTACTTGTGCCTGATGAAGGGGGTGTGGACCACGCACATGAGTTCTGACTGATCTTCGCATGGTTGGCAGTTGCAACGGTGGAGTTCCTTCAGTAGGCTGGATCCGACGCGACATCGAGCTTCCAACCAGGACGTATGGCAGCTCGAGTGATCGGTTGCACGGAATCGCTTAGATAATAACACCGCGTGGCCGTACTCGCCGGGGCAAGTAAGCTACTTGGCCAGCCGTGATGACAACATCGTGTAACCGGGGGAAGGCGGCTCGGGGGACCACGGACGGAGGCAACTACTAGTAGCGCAAGCGGAATTTCTCGATGTCAAATGGGGCGAGAGACGATCCCCTTCACGAATAGGTCCCGCCCACCTCCCTCAGCGCCCACTCGATGCCCTCACGCCATCCAGCCAGCGCCGAATACGTCGCGCAACTCCCGACCCCGACCCCGACCCCGACCTCCTCCGCGATCTCGCGCACCAGACTCTTCCCCGCACGCGTCGCCCACCAGTAATCCTTGCCCAGCCGATCGAGCAACACGCCCCAGTGCATGAGGATGAATAGCGCCAGCGGCTCGTGCCGTCGCACCGCAGCGCTGTACTCCTCTCCTGCGAGGGTCGGCCACACAACGGCGAGTCCCTTGGTCGTGGGGTCGAGGTGTTGCGCGAAGAAGACCCCTAGCCTGGTGATGGCCTTTTCGAACACTGCTCTTTCACTGGGCCGTAGCTGGGTGGAGCTACCGCTGCCGCCGTCGACGACCATCGCGTCACCATCATCATCATGGCTTGCGGCGGAACCAGCAGAGGCAGCCACGTGCTCAAGCGCTGGCGCCTCACGGGGCTTATCCGAGCTGATGACCCGATTTAGCAAGTGAAGCCTTTCTATCGCGGCCTTGGTCCCCTCGTCGAGCAGCTCGAACGGCACTTCCGTCTCCCAGTTCGGCCGAGCGTTCGTCGGCACCGGTCCAGCCTTCAGCCAGTCCAAGCCGACCCCAGCGATGTGACCAGCCGCGAACATCATGTCAAAATGAACGATGACGGATTCGAGCGCCACGTTATTCTTCTCTCTCTTCAGACAATCCGGGTCGGACTGGGGCAGCGCAACGTTGAGCACGGCTGCGAACAGCGAGAAACACAGCATGGCGAGGTGGAGGCTCGGGGTGAGATTCTCGCGCGTTGTTGTTTGTGGAGATGTCATATTTGCTAGGTGCTCCCGGAAGGAGCCGATGGCGCGGTCGTAGTACTCCGCTGCGGCGTAGTAGTACTCGGAAGGAGAAGGAGGGGATGCTGATGATAACGATAATGTGGATGGGGTGAGGGCCGTAGTTGCAGTAGAGACGGCGGATGGGGTTGTGTCATTGGTAGTCTCAGCCGCTTCCGTCATGGTTCTCATTGCTTGCTCCCGTTCTTCTGTGACGGCGATCTCCAGCGCTGCTAGCGCGAGCATGCCGTCTAGGAGGAAGCCGTATTTTAACGCCTCCTGGGGCAGGAGGACTTGCATCAGTTCGCGCTCCTCCGGGATACAGGTCACGCTGAGGTAGGTGCTCGTAGACCACTGGTGCATCAGCCTCATCTCCATCATGCTGAGGGCATGACCTGGAAGCTGGCTTGGAGGCGGCTGGCTCGGGGAAGTCTCGACAGTCTCAGCCTCCGAGACGTCTTCAGCGGCGTCTGGCCCTGGTGTCATCTGTGTCTCAGAAGAAGGGACTGATGAAGGGACGCTTTGTATAGAAGCGACCGGAGTTGAATGACGGTCGGATTCTGGCCCATAGCTACAAGCTAGGTCCCGTATAGCGCAGTTTGCACATGGCGGACCGGTCTCGTCACACTGGAGCGGCTTGTTAGCGGAGATGAGAAGGAAGGGGTGGGATCACTTGATCTCGGAAGTCCGAACGAGGACGGTGTCAGGGAGCCCAACGCACTTTGACATGCCGTCTCTTGCATGTCGAGCACCCATTATGGGTCTTAGAATGATATTTCCTCTTTGGTGCCGTCATGGCGGGAGTATCAATGGCTCATGGCGAGTATGGGGAACAGGTTGAAGCCAAGCCCCGAGGACGATGCTGATGAGGATGACAAAACAGTGCGACGTCATTGGAACGCAACACTGCACTGTGGCTGCCACCTCCTATCACGTGCACGTGCTCGTGACCCTAACTGCTCCAACCATCGTTGGCCTGTTGGCCCCAACCAGATGGGTTCCAGGCCGATCTGAAGCGCGGGAAATGGAAACACGTTTTCTGTGCCCCCACGACGTGATACCGAAGCAATCGGACGGATATTTAGGGCGTGCGGGATCTGGCTTCAGAGGAGAAGTCAAGTGACGCTGCCAGAGAGATGTCGTCATTCAGCCATCCGATGACAAGCTTTGGGGGCACAACAAACAACTGACGCCGAGCAAAGTCATTCGCATGTGGTGAAGGCGATCAGACAATTTCGCCGTCTTCAATTGAAGCCGGGGGACACAAGAAGTTCGAGAAATACAACCGATCCATGAAGCATGAAGCGTGGAAAAACTGCTGTGGTGCGTGCAAGTGTTACGAAATCGTTATCAATTTTTATCGCAACGGAACCCCACGCCTAGCTTCGGCTTTGGTGGGGCAGAGCTTTGTTGGTGGCTTCATCAACCGGGCGGCGTGAAAAATAAGAACGGCCATATCTCCCCGCATTCCTTGCAGTTTCTTCTTGCGGCCTGCCATTGCTTTCTACTGGAACTACTCGCCGGCTGAAATTCCCTCGTGAGAACGGAAGGGTCAACTGAAGCGTCACAAAGCGTCGGCGACTGCGCGATCCCTAGTCCCGAGCATCCCTGATTTTGAAGCAATCCCGACACGCCACCACACCCCCACAGGCCACAATGGCCACGAACGGCGAAGCAGCAGCGACAGCGGTCGCCAACGGCACTAGCACCGGCAATGGCGAGTCGGTCAGCGCCGTCATTGGCGCCGGATCCGCCACCGAGCTGATCGGCAACACTCCACTGGTCCGACTGAATCGGGTCCCGCAGTCGCTGGGGATCAAAGCCCAGGTTTACGCCAAGGTCGAGCTCTTCAATGCCGGCGGTAGCGTCAAGGACAGGATAGCTCTTCGTATGATTGAGGAGGCCGAGAAGGAGGGGCGTATCAGGCCCGGTGACACGCTGATCGAGCCTACCAGTGGCAACACGTACGAGCTGACAACCCCACCTTGATTCCGACATCCCCCTCTTGTCAAGCTCTCCAATGCCCCCCTTCCTGCCACTACCACAAGCAACATGTGAGCTAACTGCTGCCAACTCCCTACTTCTCGACTAGTGGAATCGGCCTCGCCCTCGTCGGCGCCGTAAAAGGCTACAAAACCATCATAACCCTCCCCGAGAAGATGTCCGCCGAGAAAGTCTCCGTCCTCCGCGCCCTCGGCGCGACCATCATCCGCACGCCGACCCAAGCGGCCTGGGACTCGCCCGAATCGCACATCGGCGTGGCGAAGCGCCTCCAGAAAGAGATACCGCGCTCGCACATCCTCGACCAGTACTCGAACCCGAACAACCCGCTCGCGCACGAGCTGGGCACCGCCGAGGAGATCTGGTCCCAGACCTCGGGCAAGATCTCGGTGGTCGTCGCCGGGGCCGGAACGGGCGGCACGATCACAGGCCTCGCGAATGGGCTGCACAAGCACAACTCCAACATCAAAGTCGTGGGCGCCGACCCCGTCGGCAGCGTGCTGGCCCTACCCGAGGCCCTAAACGAGAAGGGCGCGAACGCGCCTTACAAGGTCGAGGGGATAGGCTACGACTTCGTCCCGGACGTGCTGGACCGCCAGAGCGTGGACCTGTGGTACAAGACCGAGGACCGCGAGTCGTTCATGTACGCCCGCCGGCTGATCGCCGAGGAGGGCTTGCTGGTGGGCGGGTCGTCCGGCTCGGCCATGGCGGCGATGGTGCGCGCCGCGAAGGACCTGGATCTGGGACCCGACGACGTCGTGGTGGTCATACTGCCGGACAGCATCAGGAGCTACCTCTCCAAGTTCGCGGACGACGACTGGCTGGCCGCCAACGACCTCCTGCCGCCCACGCCTGAGGAAGACGAGGAGAGTGTGGTTGCAGCAGCAGCAGAGACCGAAGCCGCCGCGCATCGGCGCATCAGACAGCGCCGCCCCAGCAACCCCTACGGCGTCGCGACCGTGCGCGCCCTGCGCCTCAAGCCCGTCACGTCCGTGCTGTCGTCGTCGACGTGCGCCGAGGCGATCGAGACGATGCGCGACAAGGGTTTCGACCAGCTCCCCGTCATGTCGCCCTCCTCGAACAGCAGGCTGGTGGGGCTGGTGACGCTGGGCAACATGCTGAGTTTTGTATCCAGCGGCCGCGTGAGGACCGATAGCCCCGTTAGCGAGGTCATGTTCGACTTCGGCAGGCTGGACGAGGTCGTCACGGACCCGCGCGACATCGCGGGGGATGGGCCCGAGGGCAGGCCCCGCAGGTTCGTCGAGATCACGATGGACACGCCGCTGGACCTGCTGAGCAAGTTCCTGGAGTGGAACAGCGCCGCCGTCGTCACGGAGCGGGTGGGTGGCGGGGCGGGGCAGCAGAGGCCTGTTGCGGTGGTGACGAAGGTGGATTTGCTTACGTGGATGATGAAGGAGCTGAAGACGTCTTAGTCGTTAGGTTTTCTCTCGTTTCCTTTTTCGTTTTCGACCTAGCTTTTTTTCCTTTCCCTGCTAAAACGTAGATTTTCAACTCAACCCCTTGTATCCGTGGCTAGTCGGTGTCTTTCGGATCTCAACATCATGGGCCATTTCTGTTTTTGCAAGGGGAGAAAAGAAAGACAAAGATCCAACAATCTTTTGGGAGATATAGGTAGACGGCGCAGGATTTGCTGAATATATTGGGGTTCTCGGGCTATCTTCGTAGACTCAACATCTACTGCCCGGAATGGGACTTGGTATTTAGCTAGATTATTAGATTGGCTGTGTGCTCCCTCTTTGCCCAGACCTGTCAATGAAGCTACAGCTAGCTACCGAGCTCTTTTGAAGTCTTAGGCTGCCGATTCTCGGTCTAGCTTTCGTGTTCGAGTTCGAGATCTCGGCAGATCGGCATCGCCGCTGCTGCTACGACGTGAGGTGGGTCGAAGCCGGCGATGGGGTCGACACTGATCGGGTGCTGTTGGCCTCGGTAGGTACCAACGTAGGTAGGTAGGTAGGTAGGTAGGTAGGAGCCGGCAGCGTTCACAGTTGCTCGCCGATCCACTCCCACCAAGTATCCACACCAGCACCCTTGCCCTCGACGTTGCCGCCCAGCACATTGACGTCGATGTCGAACTCGTCCAACTGGCCGAAGCTGAACTTCTCGCTGCCGACCTCGCCGAGCCAGCCGTCGCTCTCGTCCGCGCCGTCGGCGACGTCATCAGCGCCCACGCCCGAGTCCAACAGGCCCCTGCTGCGCGTCGACCGTATGCGGCCCAGCTCCGTCTCGAGGCTGGTCTTGACCTGCGCGGCCGGCATCGCCGTGAACAGGTCCATCTTGTTCGCCGCGATTAGGACAGGGACGCCGCGCGGGGTGCCGCGGGCGCCCGTCTTCGCCCTCTTGGTCACGCGCTTCTGCAGGATGATGAGCACGTCGTACAGAAACCCCGCGGCGTCGGCGAGGGCGGCCGGCTCGGCGAGGGCGGCGGCGTCGACGACGAACACGACGCCCCGCACGCGGTCCTGGTCGACGTTGGCGACGTGCTTCAGCGCGCTCGCCCGCAGCTTGCCGTGGCCGGGCGTGTCCTGCACGAGGAACTTGGACGCCTCCGCGCCCTGGGCGTCGAGGTCCTCGCGGTAGCTTTTCGGTTTCGAATCGCCCTTCGCGGACGCGATGGAGAGCTCGACCGAGTGGGGTAGTTGCGTTAGGTGCGTCGAGACGTGGTTTCCCCGGCGCTCGAGGTGCGTGATCAGCGCCGTCTTGCCGCTGCCCGAGGGCCCCGCTACCAGGATCGACGGGAGGACGACGTACGCGGTCGAGGAGCTGAAGATGAGGTGGAGGATGAAGGGGAACAGGACGGCGAAGGCGACGCCGATGGCGAGGACGGCCGGGGTTGGGGAGACGGCCGCTTCGACGAATTGTTTGAGGAGGTCTTGGATCGCCATTTTAGTTGCGACTATGTTTTCTCTCTTGCTGTAGATATCGGAGAAGAGACGACAGGAGAGGTCGCAGGAGGGGGTAAAATAGACCAGGGAAAGACGATCAGCGCTCCGCCCAAATCCGTCGAGTCCTGCCTGCGCAAAAAGAAAACGAAAAAGAAAAGACACCTGGCCCGCAGACGAAGCAAAGAGCTGCCGCACGCAGCCCTTTTAACAAAGGAAGCCCACAAACAAAGAGAACAAAATATCAAAATTTCTGTTGAGGCCCTTCGAATTCCGCCGAAGATCTGGTGATCCGGACCCTGCAGATGCCGAACGATCGGGAGATTTGGACATTTGGACCTTGCTCCATGACACGATGCCAAGTTCAAATTGGGCTGCGGGCGCGCTGCGGGGCGGTCGAGCATTCCGCCTGCTTTCGTTGAGCATGTCTGGCCCAATCAATTCCGCCCAACCCCGGGATGACGACGGGATTTGTGGAGCCGCACCCTTTTTGCTCGTACAGCGATCCACAGTCCGCAATCCGAACCATGTTGGTCATCAGCCTTGCTGGACGCGGCACGTCCTGCTACGCTCGGCGGTGGTATCCTAGCGCTAGGGGATGTCAGCCCCCAAATCCCAGCGAATTGTTTCCGAAACTTGGCGTGGAACCCCTGTGCGTAAGAAAGAGGGCAGTGTCTGCCAACGGTTTTCTTTGGTGGGCTTCGTTTTATTTTATTTTTTTTTCAGGTCCTTCGGCTTGCGTGTCGTCAGCCTCTTCATCCCCTTTTTTTCTTGGAGATCATCACGGCCGTCGATTCCCACGACTTTAACCTCGGTCCCCCTCGGTTCGCACGAAGCACCGTCGAAATCCATCCTCGCTGGTGGTCCTACAGGTTCCTCCCGAAACAATTCCATTGTCCACCGGCGGAATCGACAATTCCTTTGTCAGCCGGCGCAATCTCTTTCCCCTTTCGAACCGAAGACGCAGTCCTCCGCGCAAGCGGTGAGGTCGATAAAAGGCACCCGTTGGTCTACCGGAATCCGCCGACCACACCAAGAACAGTACCGAGACGATACCCCGGGTGTTTCACCGCCTGTTGGAACCGCAAAACGAATCCACCCGAACGCACAACGTACCATTCTCGTAGTCGCATTCGTTTCCGCTCGCCGCCGCTCGTCGTCGGCCGCAGATCCGCCAGCAGATGATGGCCCAGAACGGTCAGGCCACCCCGGCCACCGCGCCTGTCCCGACGACGCAGCCGGCGTCCAAGGGGTCGGCAGCGGCGCCTATGCTGAGCAACGATGTCGAGTTGGGCTACCTCCCGGGAGGCGCCGGCGCCGGCGACAAGGAGCCACCAGTCAACGACATCATGCAGATGGCTAGGATAGGTGACATCCAAGGCATGGAGAAGCTGTTCGAGACGGGCGAGTACGACGCCACATACAGAGACGAGGAAGGCATCACACCTTTGCACGTACGTTTCTCTGCCTCCCTTCTTCTTCCTCTCTACTCTGCTCTATCCTTTCTATCCTCTGGACTACCATCGCTGACACTCCCTTCTCTCACACAACAGTGGGCCGCGATTAACAACCAATACGCGACATGCAAGTTCCTAATCGACAAAGGCGCGCCCATCAACGCTAAAGGCGGCGACAGCGTAGCCACGCCACTACAATGGGCGGCCCAGCGCTGCCACTACTACACGGTGCACCTCCTGCTGCAGCACGGGGCCGACCCGCTCGCGACCGACGCGCAGGGCTACAACACGCTGCACATCAGCACCTTCAACGGCAACGTCTTCCTCATCGTCCTGCTCCTGCACCAGGGCATCCCCGTGGACGTGGCCGACTCGTTCGGCCACACGGGCCTGATGTGGTCTGCCTACAAGGGCTTCCCCGCCTGCGTCGACGTGTTCCTGCGCTGGGGCGCCTCCGTCCACGCCACGGACGAGCAGGGGTTCACGGCCCTGCACTGGGCCCTCGTCAAGGGCAGCCCCGGCTGCGTGCAGAAGATCGTCGAGTACGGCGCCGACCGCTTCGCCAAGACGGACACGGGCAAGACGCCGTCGGTCACGGCCCAGGAGCTCAACACTGTGGGTGCGTGGCACCGCGCCCTGCGCGAGTGTGGCTACGACGAGGACGGGAATGCCGTTACGCCGACATGGCCGGGCGCCACGTACCTGCTCAAGGACAAGAAGCTGTTCGTCAACCGCTTCCTGTTCCTGTGGCCCTTCGCGCTCGTGTGGGCCATGGTCCACATCCTGGCCGGCTTCCCCGTCCTGATCGGCCTGGCGCTGGCTGCTGCGGTGTGCTTTGCCATGCAGTGGGTCGCCCAACAGGTGCTGCAGTATGCGCCGGGTGATATGAGACAGTTCCAGCGGACGGTACGTAACACAAGCCTGGCACAATCTTTGGCTTTCTCTCCTTTACCTGTGTCACTCCCTTACCCCGTTGTAACACCATGGGCCTACGAACAAGAACTATCTAACTAACGTTCCCGTCTTCTCTCTCGACAGCCCTGGCTAGCCGGCATCTTCGCCGGCTCCGTGTTCTGGGTGGCCTTCGACTGGCTGTTCACCCTGATGCCCTACACGACCTTCGGCGCCGGCATGCGCGAGACCCACTACCTCCTCAACCTGCTCCTCGCCGTCTTTTTGTCTTTGACCGCCTACTTCTACGCGTCGTGCATGGTGCACGACCCCGGGTTCGTTCCCAAGCTGAACGGCATCGCCGAGCAAAAGGCCGTCATCGACGAGCTCATCGGGCTCTGGAAGTTCGACGAGGCCAACTTCTGCGTCACGTGCATGATACGCACGCCGCTGCGCAGCAAGCACTGCAAGAGGTGTCATAAATGCGTGGCTAAGCATGATCAGTAAGTTGGTTTTTTTTTTCGTTTTTTTTTCTCGCCTATCTGTTTCCAGCTACAGCATCGTCCATCGTGAAGAAGTGGACCTGCTGCTGCCGCATACGCCGAGAATATCGATGAGACTGACCAATGCACACCCACACAGCCATTGCCCCTGGGTATATAACTGCATCGGCAACAACAACCACCGCCACTTCTTCCTTTACCTCATCAACCTGACCGCCGGCATCCTCATCTACGACTGGATCCTATACTACTGTGAGTACTCCTCCTTCAACGCTTCCCACGCCGTTCCCCTCCCGTTCCCTCCACAAACCTTTCTCCCTTCGGTGATGGCTCACTAACACTCATGAAACAGACATAACATCACTCTCCTCCTCAGCCTCCGACAAATGCACCCTCCTCTCCCCCTCAATCTGCAAGCTCCTCAACGCCGACTCCGTCTCCCTCTTCCTCGGCATCTGGGCCTCCCTCCAGCTCACCTGGGTCTCGATGCTCATCTTCGTCCAGTTCGTCCAGGTCGCGCGCGGCACGACCACCTACGAGAACATGTTCGGCATCGACCACCGCCACCACGCCGCGGGCGGCCTGGCCACAGCCTACACGTCGACGGGCGCGCCGCTCGACCCGAACCACCCGGACGCCATCCCTCCCTCCGGAGCCGCTGCGAGGCCGGAGGCCGCCGACGACGGACACGGACATGGTGGGCATGGACACAGGCACGGTGCGGGCGCGGGAGGGTTCCTCAAGCAGTGGGGCAAGATCCTGGGCGTGGACGCGTTCATCGAGACGGCGAGGGGGCGGGGCGCCGCTGGTGGTGTCGGACCCGTGGGCGGACACGGCGGTGCAGGACGACGGGGGGGACGCGGTGGGTTGGGCGGCAAGAACCCTTACTCGCGGGGCTGCGTGGCGAACTGCAAGGACTTCTGGTGCGACCCTGCGCCGGTGTTCGGGCAGCGCGGCGAGACGGGCACGGGCATACTCGGCGGGGACGCGGTGAACTGGACGAAGGTGTATGAGAGTCCTAGCTTGATGAATGTTGGGAGGAGCGCGGCGGGGGCGAGGAGGGGTGGGTATGAGGCTGTTGCTGGGCAGGAGGAGGTTTGAGGGGTTTGAGAGATGATGGGGAGGAAGGGGGGAAAGGAGGGAGGAGGAAGAAGAAAGGAGGAAGGAGGAAGTAGGAAGGAGGGAGAATGAAAGCGGGAAGGGGGAAAGGGAGAAGTTATGTGATGGTGTATGGTAGGGTATGGTAGGATAAACGATAGGATGGTCCTATTGCGACTGGGTGATGGAATGTATGATGATGGGGTGCAAGAGGTGGGTGGGTTGGTTGGTTGGGTTGCAAGTTCTCCGTCCTGGGAGTTGGGAAATTGGGCGGGGACAGGAGTGTTGGTTAGGTCCATGCATGCATCTTGCGATTGGGATGACATAGAGGTCGCAGGTTGTATTTGTCTGATTCGGACGTGTAATGCTACTGTTGTTCTCGTTCTCTCCTGTTATAGCTTGGGTTAACGGCAAGGACGGGGACGACGAGAGGATTCATGTATTTTGTTAGTGTCCCTAACTTGGATGGATCATCAGCCAACTAGACCTACTTGGATATGGTTGAATTTTTTCCTGAACACCTTACCTACGCCGTTATGTAGGCGGCTAGATAGGTACTGAGGTAGGTATGTATAAAGAAACAACTACTTCCAACAAATTCTTCCTTGCCTGCTGTGACAGACTCTTTTTCCTTTCCGCTGACCCAAACCTGCAACCAAGCAAGACTGGTGCATCCATGCCTCCGTAAAGATTCCTCCATAAGCATTCATCCCTGAGCATGCATGTATGCATATTTGCCCCCCGTACATACGTAGATATATAGTTCGCCTCTTTCGTCTCTCCAGAACACGCCGATGCAGCCGCCCATCCACCGCCAGGCACCTATCCATCCTCCTATCCATCCCCCCAACTCCTCGCTGAGCGGCTCGAAACAAGGGTATGTAAAGTTAAGGTAGGTTACAACTGGGTTGGGGACAAACTTGGTTGAAACTGCGGGAAGAAAAAGAAACTACCGCCAGGCCTTCATGAACCGACCAGGGTCCTTCTCTGCCTGATCAGAGCCGCCGCCGGCACCAGAGCCACTGCCACCGCCCTGCTGTCTCCAGCGTCCTCCCCTGCCTCCGTCGCCCTGTCCACCGCCCCTCGTCCGGTTGCCGTCCTTGTCCTTCTCGATCGGGAAGTTGACGCGCAGGGACCCGCCGTCGGGGCCGTAGGGGGTGCCGTGCAGGGCGTTCTTGGCCTCGGTCGCCTCCTCGGGCGTGTTGAAGTCGACGAAGACGAAGGAGGGCTTGCCGAAGGGCGACTTGCGGCTGTCGATGAAGGACCTGTTTTATATAGTAGGAAGGCGGAAAGTGGTCAGTCAGTCAGTCAATCAATCAATGAAATCAATCATCCGAACTTGCCGAAGGTGGGGCCGGAGGCAAAGAAGGGATGATGAAGAAAAGAACATACGGATTGAAGCCTTGGAACAGCGTCCTGATTTCCTCCTCGTTCTGCGCCTGGTCGGCCGCAGGGCCCAGGCCGCCGACATAGAGCCTCTTGCTGGGAGGTTGTGAGTCCTCGCGATCATTGTCCCTCGAGCCGTAGCCGCCGCCCTGCCTGCGGTCGCCACCGTCTCCGCCCCGCGATTGCCACTGCTGGCGACCGCCGCTCCCATAGCTACCGCTATTGCTGTTGCTCCCGCCATCCCTCTGCTGTCCACCACCACCCTGCTTGGGCCAGCCGACGAGGACGGAGCGCCCGTCGATGGTCATCTGCAGCTCGGCGACGGCGCGCGCGGCCTCGTCGTGCGACCGGAAGTGCACGAAGCAGAAGCCCTTGTTGCGGCCCGAGGACGGGTCGATCTTGAGCTGCACGCGCTCGAAGTCGCCGAAGCCGACCTCGCGCAGCATGCCCTCGACCTCCTCCTGGGAGAGGGAGTAGACGAGGTTGCCGATGTAAACGCTGCGCTCCGACGCGTCTGGGGCGGGGGAGTCGTAGCCGCTGCCGCTTGCGTACGCCATTGTTGCAGGTCAGGAAGGAATAAATATGACGTAGGTGATATAGGGATGCTTGCTGCGGTGAATGAGATGCGGGCGCCCGTGAATGAATGATTGGGTCTGCGTTGTTCCGCGCCTAACCCAGATCGAGGGAACAAAGAAAGCAAGTGAACGAAAACAATGCCTCGTCCGATCAAATTGACCATCAAAATGGCATCAAAATTTGGGCGGTGTGGTGTCCAGTGGTGGGGTGGTCCAGTGGGGCTCAGTGGGGCTTACTACCCTGGTCTCGCTGATTGGCCAGGTCCCGACAATGAACAGGGGTCAGCAACTAAGCACGTGAGTGCGATCGCGTGACAACCCTGTGAACAACATTGACGCCCCGACGATGAGGTGTCTGGAGGGAGCTTCGAAAGCGGAACAGATACGGAAGGGTACGTGCGATGTTTATAACCCGACAGGGTGAGGCAACGTGGACCATTACCACCTTCTCAACACCGCCACGGAAGGCTTGCCTCCAAGGAGAGTTACTGCTCCTGAGTCACCAACCTGCCCCTGAATCATATACTACTACATTTTCTCACCGGTTGGGTCATCCATATTTCCCAAGGTCATCACTCCTGTTGTAATGGTCGTGTACTGAAACGCTGCTATCATCGACCTAGATATTTTTCATCCTCTCGTTGACGGCTACAACAACAACCAAGACAGCGATAACAACATCTGAGGTCAACAAAACATACAAAGGTGCGACCAAGGTGCAGAGCTTGCACCCAACGACACAGCTTCAATGTTTACAATCCACACAAGGGAAGCAATGCGTGCAGCAAAACCTTATTGGAAAGGTTGCGTGTGGTTGGGGTCAAGTGGCTTCCTCAACTCCCTCTCCAGCCACAATTATTGGCTTTCGTTCCGAACCCACTGCGGTATGAATACCTAGGTAAATTGTCCTTTTGGCCCGTTAACCCACAGCCTTCGGCGCGGACTGGCCCGCCTGCCTGCGAGCTGCCGATTACGACGACAGCATGGCAGACAAACTGCCGTCTCCTTGGGAGACCGTCACCGACCCATCCGTGAACGCTTCAGACGGCGGTTCCACCGGCTCCGTGCCTGCTGGTCATGCTCCCATCCCCTCGAGTGCCCCCATCTCTTTGTTTTCCGACATCCCCTCGGGTATCCCTTTGTTTGGCCCCGTCCCCTGGGACTTCTTCGGTCCCCGTGTCCGTAATCCAGATACGTCGCCAGCGCACCATTCTCATGGTGATGACGCCACCAGCTCCGTAGGTTCTGTCCGTCACTTCTTCCCCTTCCCAGCCTTTTGCTACGGCCAAGACATAATCAATTAAATGCACACTTCGCGATCGGTACAGAGCGAGGCCGGAGTGGGACGTGAACTGCACGACCTGTCCAAACAGCGGCGGCGGATACGACAACAGCTAAAGCAGCTCGATCGCGTCGAAGATGAGATCGAAGTGGAGCTCCACGGGACCGCGACCGTGAACTTCGGGCAGCAGCAGCAGCAGCAGCGTGAGCGCCCCCTTAGCAGCCCTCATCAACACCCCGAGAAGGAGGCGACACGTCCAGCAACAGACCTCAAAAGCAACCCCGCCGTCCTTGAGGCAAAGGAACGCGATCTCTACAGTGAGCTCGATGCCATCAACCAGCAGAGAACCGAACTGAAATGGAAACTGGACGCCATGGGCCGAGACTATCACAAGCTGAGAGACTCGTACACGAAGGAGATGCTGCGGGACTCCGTCCTAGACGCAATGTGTGAAAACGACCGTTTGAAGGAGGAGATCAGAGAACTTCCTCGTCTGGCGGCAGCCTCGACGGCGACGGCAGAGGGGTTAGACGGTCTGAACCCCTATGTCGCTGCCGCCTACTTTGCCGAAGCCGTATCAAGAACAGTCAGAGACGGAGCCGGCGTATACGGACTAGCGGCAGCCGCCAACGCCGACAAAAGCCCTGATGACCTTCGCAGGTC
This sequence comes from Ophioceras dolichostomum, assembly GCA_003049485.1. Lineage (NCBI taxonomy): Eukaryota > Fungi > Ascomycota > Sordariomycetes > Magnaporthales > Ophioceraceae > Ophioceras > Ophioceras dolichostomum. The sequence continues at coordinate 37,218 of PYST01000123.1, forward strand.
TCTAGTGGTGGCGGGGATGGCATTCGGCCGGGTCCTCTCGCAGCTCCGTTCGTCGAGGTCTCGCAAGGCGTTCCTCTTCCGTGTCGCAGGGTGCCTGATAGCTAGTGGACACAGGATACCAACCTGATGGACCCCGTGCGACGCCGAGCTTGGAAAGTCAGTGAAGAAGTATCATGAAAGGTGGTAGTGCTCTAGAACGGTCAGGCCCGGTAAACAAAACTTGAGAAATGGGGGCGTTTGACGGTTGATCGCAGTGTTATTTTGTGACATAGGTTTCTCAGCCCGTTTAGCCAATCTTGAGTTAACAGGAACTGTTTTGATGCTGTCCCTGCTTTATGCAAACCGTTGACCTCGCTTTATTGGCGGATGAAGACACGCTCAGGCTGAGGCCAAAGAGCCATTTCATCTGCCGAGCAGCGATTGGTTCCCTCATCATAATGTCCGTCTCTGATCACGTGTGGAACCATCCCTCGCAATAAAATCTGTGAGGCTCATCCCCGTAATCCCCTACACACTCCAACCGCGTTACCTCACTACCGATTCGACCTCATCCGTCACAATTTCTCACCTCGGTACTACCTCCATTGCCTCGCCGACAACCAGATATTATCACCGGCCAACTCAACTTTCACCGTGCCCTCGCAGGAATCACCACGAAGAGCAATTTTGAATCCCGACAACAAGAAGGCCGTCCCCACCGGCGCTGGTGCAGCCAAGCCCGCTTCCTCCACGCCCAAAATCGCCGTCCCCGGACCTCCTGCTGTAGGTTCAGTTTCCCTGCGTGTCCTGTTCCATCACTACTATTATATCTTTCCTCTTTCCTCCGTTTCCTCAATCCGGAAACAGCAGCAATACTTACCTAACCGACTGACTGACACCGCCACCACTAGAAGCCGGCGTCGACGCAGGATAAAGACAAAGACAAGGGCAACGACAACGATAGTGACGAGCAGCAGCCGCCGCCGCCCTAGCAGCCTTCCGAGGAAGACGACGACCTGGCCCTCCTGAGCGCCTGCATCGACGAGTTCGAAGCCCGCTACCGGGCCCTGATGTCGTCCTGTCTTCAGAGCGAGAGCAACGAAATAAAAACGGCGATGACCACCACTGCCACCACTTGCTTCGACTTCGAGGGTGGTGGTGTCGCAGTCGCCTCCCAAGTCCTTGACGACGCTCTGAAAGAGACAGAGCATCGTCACGACCTGCGGCGGGTGCTGGGGGAGGAGACGGTCTTGATGCTTATGGACGTGCGGACACTGCTGCGGGAGGGGCAGGAGGCATTGGATAGGATGAGGGTGGCGTGTTGGGCGGTTGTGAGGCGGGCTGAGGCTGAGGTTGGTAAGTGGGAGGAGAGGGTGAAGGAGGAGCAGGAGGAGGAGGAGAAAGACGTGGAGATAAAGAAGGCGTGACTTTCCTAACACTCTGAGTGAATCGTAGAGTATTACGGGGTCTCTTATCTCGACAGGTGTACGCCACAGATCTACCAGTAACTTACCTACAACCCATCTACCTTAGCGACCCATCGTCTCAGCGACTAGACTTGAAACTACCGAGCTGTCAGAGACATAGTATGCATGTACCACACGCATGGGCTGAGTCCTCTATGCATGTCTATACTCACCTGCCACGTCGCCAGCCTCGTTGGGACTGCATGCCGGACACTACGGGAGGACAGGGCCTGTAATCGGAATATTCACCCCACTGTACAAACTGCCGTACCACCGGCGGGGGTATGGGCTGTAACGTACTTCTATAGCGTTTGCAGTATTCTGCGGCGAGCGGCTATGTAGTAGTATGAGCGATTCTCCTAGCTCGTTTGCATCGCGCTTCCGCTTCGGCACAAAATCAAACCTCCACAACAGTTGCGCATCCCAAGACACATCGGAGCTGACTTGAGCGATGATCAGAGTCTGAATATCAACTCCTCAAGTTCTATGAAACAACGCCAATTCTAGAGTGCGTTTGGGCATCTGCCCAGTGGCTCCACCAGGATATGAGCTCATATCTCTCTCGTTGGTCGATCCCGTTCGTTCGTTGTCTTCCTCCCATGGTCTGTAAATTCCACTGCTCCTTGGACGGGGCGCTGGACCACAACATGATCAACCCAATGGTTCCGACCAGCACGCTCGACGCTTGCTTTCCACATCACGACCACCCTGAGAGTTCTTTCTCATCCAGCTCTCCATTATTCTACCGACAAGCTCTCTTTTCGACATCCACAGTCAGATCGCCGCCCAGCGTGTCAGTCACATATCACCAGCGGCAGCCAACTTGATCAACCAACCGGCCTTGTCTTCTGGTTCGTCAAGTAATAAGTCCGTCCAAACATCCAGCCGGTACATCCCCCCCAATTTCCCCCTAGTATCGAGCATCCGAAGCCTATCACTCTCGATTTTGTTCTTGACTTCTGACAACGTCACCTGATCTATTAGAAGCAGCCGCTATGGCTCGGCAGCAGTCCCAGGACAGGGACACCAGCGGCTCCGAAGATCAGCCCAGCCGACATTCCACTTCCGATGACTCCGTAAGTCCATCGATGGTCACTTAGTTCTCATTCTCCTCCGATTACAGGCGCTGACCGTGGAAGCTGCTTATAGGATGACGAGGCTGGTGATGTCAGACCTCGGCATCCCGCCCCAACTGGAGGCGTGGGTCGAGGGCTACGTCCAGGGGTGTGTCCGGGAGTATGTCCAGCAGTATGTCAGGCGGCACTTCCAGCAGAACGTAGAGCCAACCATCTACGAGTGGATCGAGGGGGCTGTCCAGACACAGCTCCAGCGTGATGCGCAGCAGCAGCAGCAGCGGCATTCGCAGCCGCAGCCAGGTAATCAGCTGCATACCGCTGCGCGAGATCCTCAACCGTCGTTCGGTCATCAAGGCGTCGAACCGAGCGTCCGGGCGGCTCCGCGGCAGGATCCCCAACCGGGCTCCGGCCGCCTAGGCTACCCCCGGATTTCCAGCTGAATCTCCCGCCAACGCACAGCAACCTGCCGGTGCAGTCTGGCCTTGTCCACCCCTTCTCCATCCTCCACCTCCGTCCGTCCCTCTCCTCACCTATAGCCGCGCACACTCCCGCTCCATCACCAGTCCCGGCTCACCAGCAGCTGGTGAGCCCACCTATCCGCAGTCTGACGGACAAGCGGTGGAGCAAGGGTGGACAGGATGGGGAGGATGAAGATGATCGCAGGTCGGTGGGTCGGAAGGAGGAGGGTGATGAGGATGAGATGACGGATGTGGCACTTGGTGACAAGTGACTGAGACGTATTGGGGGCACTAGGTATATTCACAGAGGGAAGGGTTGTGGGTGTGGATGGTACTCTATAGGCTTCCTTTGCGGATAGTGGTCGGCGTGTTGCGTTTTCTCTATTCTAGCTCACTTATCGATCTCATTTCTCAGCTTGTCCTTCTGCACGAATCATCGTATCTTTTGAATTCGATCTTGCTTTTCTACCTGCATCGAGTCACATATCACTACAAGCTGTTCCAAGGCTACCTCAGAATAATCTCCCTTACGAGTTGTCAGAATAAACAGCTGTCTTATCAGAACTTAAACGGAATTTAGCCAAACGACACATTCTCCTCGTTTGCGACCGGTCCGGCAAGGACAGCAGACAGTAACAGTGTCTTGAACCTCGCCTGACCGACTCTGGGTTTGTCTGCCACTTCTCGAACAGTAGGTCAGGCTGACACTCGTGATAGGCCGTGAGGAACAAAGAAGCCCCAACGGCAACTGAGACATGTAAACCGGTGCGTGGAACTTCTCAGATACGTGCGGGGCGGTGACAAACGCGATACCAGGCCAGTTTGTCCCAAGTCTTCCTCCTCTGTTCGGCCATGTTTTCTTTGGCATCCTGCATTGGCTTCCCGGCCATCTATAAATTTCAGCGGCCTTCTCCACGAACCGGTCTTAGCCTTGTTCAACTTCACCCCGTTCACCAGCTCACATTTCTCTCGCGGACAACCGTACATCCGCCCTGATCAGGCGTCTTCCTTCTGCGACGAAACCACAATCATCACTAGCCTCAACGAGGGTATCTTACACCAGCCAGTCACCCACGCGGGGTCTCCTCAAGCAGCCGGCCACCTAAGTACCTGCCTACCGTACCTTCCCGCGTGTGTCTGTCCGGCCCTTCAGGTGAGCTACTTGCCTGAGCCTCCCTACCAGGACAGTAACCGGTCCCGGCTAACTCGATCCCCCTAACCAAACAACGCAGCAATCATGGCCGACCCCTCGCAATCCAGCCGGGCCTCAGTCGTCAACGCCAACCTCCGGCAGGACCTCGCCCTCTAGCGCGAGGAGAACGGCCGCCTGACCGCGCAGCTGCGCAAGGCCCAGGACAAAGCCAACCGCGATGCGAAGATGGCCCAGGCGCTGACCGAGAAGCTGATCAAGATCGATCAGCGGACGTTCGAGGTTCAGGAGGGGTTGGGCGACCTCCGGGCGAGGTCGCCAAGCTTCGGGACGACGTCATCAAGGGCCAGCAGGAGGTCCTTAGTCTCCTCAAGGCCAAGTTCGGCGGCGGCGGCGGCGGCGGCGGCGGCGGCGGCAAGGAGGGGCGCGCGTGGCAGTCCAACGTCGAGTTCCGGGAGCCCCGGGGCGGAGGAGGAGGAGGAGGGGGCTCATCGGGCTTGGGTTCGCGATCTGCCTCGGGCGACCTGTCTCGGTTCGGGCCTCGGTCAGGTTGATTTTCTGGACGGAAGGCTTCCGCGAACCGCAAGCTGGAGAACTTTTCGTTTGTCTCTTATTTAACTCATGAATATCTAGATCACTTTTCTACCTGCCTTACCCAGTGCCTGCCTTACCCAGTGCCGAGGTCCTTTCGTTGTTCGCTTCTGTCATCCACACTCTCACCCTGTTGCACAGCATCATTGTCTAGGGAATCAGGATTACCACTAACTTAAGGAAAAGGGGTCCTGTATTAAGGGGAGAGAAGGGGAGGAGGTGGACGATGGAGCCAGTTCTAGTCCACACCCCTAACAAATCTCAAAAAATCCCTCTCGCTTCTCTAAGCTGTAGTACTACTAGCACTGCCAGTCTCTCCATCCCTTCGAGGCGACGTCGGGTCGGTCACCACATAGATGATCGGGCACCCACACGTCTCGAACACCGTTGACAGGTGGTGCCTGAACGTCGTCTTGATCCATACGTGGAGCTTCCATTGCACCGGTGCCATCCAGTTGGCCTCCGCGTACCGGATCGTCACCGTCTTGACGAACGGGGCGATCTCCTCCAGCGGCGACCGGGGCCAGCCGTTGTACCGGGCGCCCGCGATCTCGTCCATCAGGTCGAGCTGGTGGCCGTCGAGGAGGTCCATCGCGATGCGGGCGTGGCGGTCGGCCGGGTGGTGCGGGGCGACCATGCTGTCCACAACGAAGTCTAGGATCAGGTCGTCGATGTCCGCGTTGGCTAGGTCGAAGGTGGTGAGGTTGGTGCCGTCTGGGTGCTTGTCGAAGATGTTTTTGCCATGGGCGGTCTGGACGGCATCGAATGTTTTCATAGGGTATCCCAGCACTCCGCAAGCGTTATCTGCAGGCCAGGACAAGTGCAACGCTGGTTCTGCGGGAGGGCCGACATCGTTGGGCCAGTTTCTGTCGGAAGAGGAGCTGAGCTCGGGGTGCTGGACAACCAGTGAAAGTTGAAAAGCGTCTTGGAAAGTGTTGATGGATGCATGGCGGAAAATTGCCGCGTTGGTGGTGGGTGAGGCAAGAATCTGGAGGATGGGTGCTCGGCGCCTCCCACTTTTTATACACAGAACTTGTTGGCATGTGCGGTCTAACGCGTCTCCCGGTATCACTAGAGAACTTCTGTTGAAGGTGTGTGGAAACGTTTACCTTTCACTTGATGTAGGGTTGTGATTCACTCGCACTGCCTTGTTCGAGCTGCCCTGAACACTGTTGAGGCTTGCGCAAGGGGGGTGGTGAGCCGGCTGGGGTAGATCGCCTGAACAGATTCAGCATTGTTCGGTCTAACCTTTGTTCATCACTCTCTTGGTCATCCTTGGACAAAGAGTGAGAGATTGATGAACGGCGGTAAAAACGCTCCATATTTTGCGCTGAAGTATTTAACTAAACGGTAAATGCCTTTGTCTCGGATGACAGGGCGACCTTGAGGAGGGTCGTTGTTACAAGGCTATCGGGCGCCCAGTCTCGAGCATCCTCAGTAACTGACTCAGCTGCCTACCCTATCCTGCGGAGCCTCTCCCAACTACGGGGAAGCAGTATAGGTCTAGGCGTATTCAGATGTTGCGCCCAGGCCACCCAGCAGCCTCTGCCTAATTTGGTCTCTGTGCCCCCTGAGGTGGCCCAGGAGCAGGACTGAAACGTCTCACCACTCAGTGCGCTCGAGATAATTATGACCATGCAATACCGGAACGCATCAAAGACCGCCTCCGATGACAGCGCGGCCGCCAGCCTGTGCAAGCTGCTTCGAAACGGCGAGCATGAAGTGGTTGAAAATACCGAGACAGTATAGTACTGTACACATTCCTGCCGACACTGCCCTGCAGAATACTCCATCCATGAAACTCAGAAGCTCGTCAAGAGTCTACAGAGAGGTCAAAAAACTACAGTATCGACCCGTACATAAGCCAAACCAAGGTAAAGCTAAACACATACGCAGTAAACCCCCAAGCTTTTCGCCATCATGTTCCGTCATCCTCTCATGAACCAAAGAGACATACACACATCCCAACCCCCTAGCAGACCCACCCGTATCCAGCCACCAGCCTCCCAGCGTCCTTTCCCCGCCTGCTTGCCCATCCTCCCCCGTCACAGCTTCACCTACGCAAAAGGACACCCCCCAGTCCTACTCCCCTCCAACCTCTTCACCGTCTTCTCCATCTCATCCCACCCCTTCCCCACAAAGTTCTCCGGCCCGACATTCTTCAGCAAGAACCCCTCCGGAACCATGCCCTCATCCCCAGGCAGCGGCTGACCGATCAGCCAAGCCGCCCACGCGCCCGGCCCCCACCTGTTCCACAGCGTCGGCTTCACGTACATGGGCTCCGTCTGCCACTTGGCCAGGTGTCTCCTGCCCGTCCGCGGGTCGACGTCCCCCTCCTCGACCGTCCTCGCGAAGTACCTGTACGGCTTCACACGGGGCAGCAGCAGGTGCCGGCAGAGGACCCTCTTCGTCGCGAACGCGAAGCCGAACAGCCGGAGATAAAACCTGCCCGGCGCGGGGAGTATCACCGACTCTCGAAAACGGTCGTCCATCGCCGCGATGGCCATGTCGTAGACGAATCCGCGGACGAAGGGCGGGTACGCGGCCATGAGCAGGTTCAGCGAGTGGATCGTGACCGCGTAGTTCTCCTCGTGCGGCACCATGCATCGCGCCTCGTACTCCTTCGCCCAGGCGTCGAGCTCCTCGTAGAACTGCAGTCCATCTCTCCACCCGCCCTCCATCTTCGACGGGGGCAAATTCGACATGTCGATCTCCAGTGCGTCGCCCATGCTCTTGTGGAACACCCCTGTCGCGCACCTCTCCAGGACGGAAACCCTGCGCCAGTCGAGCCGGTCGATGTGCTCGACGGGCTGGCTCATGAACAGCGCCAGCACGTAGAGCATGTCGTCGTTGGAGATCCTCCCCGCCCTGATGTACTGCCCGTGCAGGAAGTTGAGCCTGCCGAACGCCTCGCGCGAGCGAGGGCTCGACGGCGCGTTGGAGTACATCTCGGCGACGAGTGCGACGGTGTCGGAGTACCGCTTGGACACGTTCTGCGCCGTTGAGAGCTGCTGCGTGCGCAGCAGGAGGTGGCTGATCGACGGGATGCCGTAGGTGCGCACGAGGGCGAACTCGAGGCCGAGCTCGTAGAGGAGCGGGAACTCCCAGTCGGAGAGGCCGAGGAGGATGTCGTGCGCTTCGTCCTCGGTCATTGAGGAGAGGGGCCTTTGGTGAGGAGAGGGAGTGGACGACGGGGAAGAGGAGGAGGAGGAGGTGGCGGACTTGGAGGGAGGTGAGGAGGAAGGAGTAGTGTCAAGGGAGAAGGGGTATTTGGCGTGCAGGCGCTCTAAGTGGCGGTTGCGAAGGGCTCGGCAGAGGAGGGGGTAGGAGGCGATGAGGACGGCGGCGAGGCCAGGGAGCCATTGTCGGATGGTGCCGGAGGAGGAGGAGGTGGTGGTGAGCGGGAGCATGGTGCGAAACGAGGTGAGTGTGTTGATGATTGAGTCGGTCGTCTGATGATGAGCAGCGTGAGAAAGCGAGGGGGGAAAAGTAGAATTTGGTGTCAGCCGGGACGTTCGCTGCTTTGTCTGTCTATTCCACCCGTTTGGTTCAAATGAGCCGGAGGAGAAGTAAAGCGATGGATGGGTGAGAAAAGGAACCTCGTTCGACTCGCCATGATGTTTTTGTGTTTTTGGGCCTGGAGGGCCTGTGCAATTTTGTCTCACAGTGAATTTGGGAAGTGCCCCTTGTCTAGTAGCAGCACAGAAGAGAGGAGGTGCTGTGGATACGGGTACGGATGCCACGGAGGTAGATGCGGAACTAGCAGTGGCTGATATAGGCCCGAAAACCGGGTCGATGCGGGAAAAAAGCGATGAACTGTAGGAAATAGCGGTGGGAAAGGAGGGAGACCGGGACGAAAGTTGGCGTTCTGAGACAACCGGCGAGTGGTCCGGAGGAGGCATGAACATCCCTTTGTATTCCACAAGATAGACACCAGACTAGCACGAGCGAAGGGGGGCCTGCAAGCCACTAATCCCTAGCTCTAGTTTCCCATCACTCAGCCACTCGTCAGTTCCGCCGTTGCAGGGTGCACCAATCGTAGAGAGGACATTGGCAATGTATGCTATTATCCCGATGCAAGTGGGAGATCAAGAAGTCAAGGTCACCCGGTTTGGGTGTCTTTCCATCCTCCCGTCTCCATTGCCGCATACCCACTCACCGACAGGACCTACTGTGTATCTGGCACAGACTCAGAGCAGAACCCCTCTCTGGTGCCCATAGCTCCATCGACGCCATCAAAAACCCGGGAACGGCGAGCAACGGGTTTGCAGCGGGGTTAGCGGACTTGGTTGACCCATCTAGATGTCGCTGGCCAGGCCAAGGAACCCCGGCCGAGGCATTGTTTCGAAGAAGTGCGGGGGAAGCTCCCTGTAGCGCGATTTTAGGGGGGACGATGTGTATGGCTGGCGTCGGCTTGCATGGTTGTGGAACGAACGCCCGGTCCATGAGGAATCTCGGGCGCGAGGAATCTCCCTGTTGTACTTCACGAACGACGGGGAAGCATCATCAAAGCACAGATTGGACGAAGAGCGAAAGACTCTAATAACTCTACCAACCAACCGGCGCAGAATTTTTCCCGGCTGTCTATCTCGATAGCCCGGAACCTAGAGAGTTCGCAGCTTCGAGTCGCCCTTACTCTTGGCTCGGGCTCTGTCTCTCTGCGTCTCACTGTTTGTCGTTCGTACGTCTGACGCAGAGATTCGATTGATACCTCAAATCCTTCCAATCCCTGTCCGGTCGTTTCTTTCGAGTCTCGGCGCGGGGTATACAAGAGAGCTGTTAGCGTGCCCAGGGCATGCAGTAAGAACCCAAAATCGTCCCAGTCAGCGTCGCTATCACACCAGGGGCACCAATGGAACGCACCACGAGATTTACGACCCGGATGATTGAGAAAAAGCAGAAGAAAAAAGGAGAGAGATCATTTACAATACCGACATATGTCGATGCGCCTTTCCTCCATGTATCATACCATTGAACTCCGTGGCACCCACTTGCGCGAGGGGCCGGTCAGCATAGGTACGGTTGACGGTACTATCGCGTGGATGGCCGTCGAAACATCATAGGGCTGGCTTGGCGGCGGGGAACGGCGGCTTGAAAATCCGAATCGAAAATAGTCGGTCGGTCAGCAAGTCGAATGTTTGGCTAGAACGGGATATCGGGACACTGAAGGTGATAAGGGATGGAAGAAAATGAAAGGCTGGCGAAGTGCGAGAAAGAAGCTGGGATAACACCCACGGACACACATCACGAGATGAACCTCCCCACCCAGTCTTTCTTTCCCCCTCAAACCCCCTCAGCATCTCTCCCGTCGCTTTTCCTTCTTCTCCCTTACGTCGCCCCCTCTTCTTGTCCAACTCCCTTGCATCCGAAACCTTAATCGCCGCCAACACCGAGTCCAGCCGACTCGCCTTATTGACAGGCAGGCATCAGGTCAAACGGCGCTATCGTAGGCAGCTCCATTCCTGCTTGTACCCTTCCACGCACATCGCTCTTTGCTTCCCATCCCTTCGCCCAACCAGCAGCCACCCGCAGCTTGGCCGCGCGTATCCGCGCCAGTTGAAACAAGCAGCGGCTTGTCGGTCGTCTGGACAGCTCGCACGAATGCCACCGACGAGAGAGGGCGTGCGGGTGCGAGTAGCGCTCATGGGAGGGATAGATGATAGATCATCAGGTCGGTGACGTTGACCGCGAACGCGGGCGAGTAGGTTGCGGAGGTTGGACGATTTTGAAGGTTAGTTCGGTGCCAGCTCTGACAGGATGTACGTCGGGTTAGTGTTTGGATGGCGATGCGGACGCTGAGGACGGCCGCTGGTGTTGATACTCAGGGCCTGCAATGTAATGTAATGTAATGTATTTTGTATTGTATTTCCGACCCATTTGCGTGTGCTGTGCGCGGTATTATGCCGTACGCGGCAGGTCACGTGGTCCCAGATACAATACAAAACACATTACAATACATTACATTGCAGGCTCTGTTGAAACTTGATCGTCATCAGCATTCGAGGCAGCATGCCACATCCCCACGCCCCTCCTATTTCAGTGCTTCTCTGTGCCTCTCCGCCTCGTCCGGGCTGAACCACACAGGCGAAAGCTGCTTTTTTGGCCCAATAACCAAGATCGCGTCGTTCCGCAACCTTAGACAGTCCGGTGATACATCGTGAGCCGCTAGGAGACAAATTCGCGCCGGAGGTAGGTGGGGGGTTTGCCCTCGCAGCACCCGGCTCGAGGGATGAGCATCGCGCCGATGAAGCTCATAGTCAGACGGGAGATATCTTTTGCTAGTTCTCCGCCATCAGCCGGATAAGATAGGAGACACGCTGTCGGTTGGCTTAGCGTGCTATTAAGTGCCATCAACGATGGTTGATTGGCACAGTGGCGGGAGCAAGCTGAATCCCCTGGCGGGTGTCCACAGTACCTCGCACGAAGAAATCTGAGGCCAGCATGCACGCTCATCGCCGTGAAAATCGCGGACTGTCGGGGATTTTCCAAAGAGGAGGGAATAGACGTGCCAAAATTAGAGCTCATCGTCCGAAATCACAATATGTTCCCAGACCACTGATGGTTGGACTGCATTGATTGACGCCGCCAATTCACAACGTGCTAGTGACAGATTCGGGGCCGCATCTATGAGCACGGGTGCGCGCTCGTCCCATTATCGGGCAACCGCGAACGAGTCCGACCCGACCCGAAACGGTGCCGACCGCCACGTGCGGTCGGAAGCTCAGCCAGCGAGGGCAAGTCTTCAATGGTCCCAGTCCAAAAAATACGCCATCCAAACAATCGATGCCAATACCACAGTCATTTAACATCCCGTTCCCCAGATCCGATTCCAATCTTTGATGATTGATGCCTCGTGTGTCGACTCTCTTCCGTTTTGCCCTCCAGCAGCGGCTCAACGTCGGCGAACCATCAGCGCCGGCTAAAGCCCAGTCCCGGTGCAGCCCACCCGCAACGAAGCAACTGACCACCATTGAAGGAATGCCATAGTACAGATAGAGTGCGCAGCGGATGATTCAATATCGCTGCCCAATCGGCAATTACACCCCGCCGCCCGCCGAACGCGATCCAGGACGGCACTGAGCCGGCGCAGACAGGCGGGAGATCCCTGATGTTTTCGCAGCTGTGTGCCACCACCCATCTCGGCATGGGCAATTCTAGGCATTGAAAGTCGAGGTGTAGCCCAGACTACCGTTCGGGAACTCCCATCGGTCTCGAGATGCTCATCATGTCCTCCTAAACCCTCAACAGAGCCCTCAACAGGTTGAAGTCGAAGGAAGCGGCGGCATTAGGACAAGCTCACATATGCTGCCCGTCACAGGAACAGGCTGAAATTCTTCCCCGATCGCGCAGGGCACTGCTCGCGCGTGAGGACCTACCTACCGCTCGGCAGCTTAGCGCGCCCCTAAAACCTCGCCGCTGCCCCGGACCGACTCGCCGTCGACGGCCCCACGCCGGTACGATGAAGCCTGTATCCATCATCCTAGCCGCTGCAGCCACAGCCGCGGCGGCATACATCGGCGAACGAGCACCGGCGAAGTACGCAGCGGCGCCGCCGACCCACTACTTCCCGCTGCGCAGGGTGTCTCACGAGTCGGCCGCCGCAGACGCAGCACGGCGGCTCCGACGCCATTCGAGGCGATATGTCCTGCCCGATGAAGTCGAAGACGAAAGGAGGCCACAGCTGGGCCTGGACAGGCTGAAAAACCAGAAGGACCTCTACTACGTGATCGACCTGAAGGTCGGCAACCAGATGGTCCCCGTCAGTGTCGATACGGGGTCGAGCGATACATGGTTCATCGGGTCGCCGCTGAAGTGCGTGAATCCCTTTATACAGGGGAAGCCGGTGAGTTCTCTTTCTTCTTATCGCCCTCTACTACCAGGGGGAGCACAGCACAGCCTCCATTTCCACGTACACGGAACATCCCTACTAATCAGAGGCATCCGCCGTCATCCTCTAGAATGTAAACTGCGGCTTCGGCGCAGCCTTCACCGGCAACTTCTCCTACGGCATGGTCCCCAACCAGATCTTCGGCATCACCTACGGCGACGGTACCTTCGTGCAGGGCAGCTTCGGCTTCGAGGACATCACGCTCGGCGGCGTGACGGCCGTGCGCCAGCAGGTGGCTTTAGTCTCGTACAGCTACTGGTACGGCGACGGCATCACGTCCGGCCTGCTGGGCCTCGCCTACCCGCTCATGACAGGCCTGGGCAACGGCCGCGAGGAGTACGACCCGGTCTTCACCACTCTCTGGAAGAGCAAAGCGGTCTCGCCCATGTTCTGCATCTCTCTCTCGCGAGACGACGCGCTGCACCGCCCCACGTTCGACAAGGTCGACAACTCGCCCGTGAGGCAGAGCTACCTCGCGTTCGGGGGCGTGCCGCCGACGGACTTCGACGACTCGAGCTGGTCGCGCACGCCGATACAGTCGATGTCGGTCATGCAGGAGTACGGGGTCACTACGGAGTCGTACGGCCTGTACGTCATCTTTGCGGATGCGTATGTGTATGGAAGGGCGGGCAATAAGGTGTCGAGCCCGATACCCATTACGGACGAGAGGCTGGTGGTGAACACGACGCAGTTCCCTGTGCTGATCGATGCGGGGGCGACGCTGACGAGACTGCCTGCCGGTGCGTGATCCTCCCGTCATCTATCTTCTGGTTGCCTACACTACCCCTAGTACCTACCTACCAAACTTGAACCCCTGCCCTCCACCTCAGCACAGAGTGAGATTAGGCGAATGCTAACCCTCAGCTCAACGACTCAAATCTCACGCAGACCTCGCCCGCAAAATCTACGCCCAGTTCGACCCGCCCGCGACGCTCGACCGGCCAACAGGCCTCTTCTACGCGCCCTGCAACGCGACGGTGCCGACCTTCGGCGTGCAAATCGGCTCGCAGGTCTACTACATGCACCCGGAGGACCTGCTGCGCCAGAACGCGCGCGACTCCGAGACGGGCACGCTGTGCCGCGTGGGCGTGACCGACAGCAACTTTGGCCCCTGGGTCCTGGGAGTGACCTTTTTGACGAATGTTGTGGCCGTGTTTGATGTCGGGGAGAACGAGATGCGGTTTGCGGCTAGGAGGGTTTATGAAGAGGTCGTCGCTACTACGTAAGAGGAGAGAGAGAGAGGGAGAGAAAGTTGGGTCGTTGTTAGTAAGACGCTGGGAGGTAGAAGTACCTATATTTACAGTCCTACCCCGATATGTGGTGGAGACATCTCTCTGCCGATGGTGACCTTAACAGTGTGAGAAATTAATGTGAGAGCGCTGTCCACCGAATCAGTTGTCGTAGTCTCTAATTAGGTGTCACTTATGTGCTCCGGTTCGTCATCATTTTAAGGCCATCGGAGATCCAGACAAGTTGCGCCTCCAGACGGGTGTCAGGGTTACACACAACAGGAGGCTGTCAGCCCCCATCTCAGGAGGATCCATGTGCTGGAACTTTCTTTTTTCTTGCGTGCCCGAGTGTCGTAGGAGGAAGCACGCATGCGCAACGGCCGACCGTGAGTGATCATGTGAAGATTGTGGTCCTGAGACCTTTATTTCTTTAACCTAGCATAAGCCATCGATCCGCGTACGTCGTTCACTAAAGTCGAAGGAACGTACGCTAGCAGACTCCCCACGATCGGAAGGACAGTGAGCCTGTGGGCTTGAAAAGGACCTTCAGATGAGGAGCGACCAAGGCAGAGAAAAGTGTCACCATCCGTTCCACGGTTCGTCGGTAGCCCGGGCCTGACTGCTAAAAATCTGCAATAATTGAATGTCGTCATTGCCTGTTCACCTGGAAGGACCGTGTGGGGTCCCCGTTAACCTTAAATTCAGTGGAATGGTTCACGTAATCGCAACACATTGATCCCAGGCTGAGGGTCCAAGACAGGCCGACACGGTCGCGCCCGTTCGAGACGCAAGTGTCGGGAGTAGCGGTCCTATATATCTTCTCACGACACAAATCCTTCTTTTGATTACCCCATCAGGCATCAGGTTCCCTTCACGAGTGGAAGTATCACCGAGAGACGCCACCTATCAATTCGATGGTTTCTAGACCCCTGAAGACAGTTTCTTCACCCCCTTGATCTCTCCATAGTGTTAGCAATCGCCCAAAGCTCACAATGTAGAGGCGTATTCATTGTGTATGACGCTTGAGAGAAGCGAACACGAGAAACTCAATGTCATGAACGCAATCATCGGAGCGGTCAGGCATCGCTCCAGAGTGGCATACGTATCTCCAGACTCGGCCTGCGAGTGGACGATAAATTCCCGGCTCCCGTCCCTTCCTCCACCCTCCGACTCTTTTCTTCTCCCGCCCGTGTTCTGACCGGGTTTCCAGATTGATTCTCGACACTGACCTGCACCACGGGTTGCACCACAGGTTACACACCTAGGGTCGCTTCCCGTTATCTGTCAACATGGCAGGCAAAGGACAGGGCAGCGAGGGCTTCGTCCGGAGCGCCGCGTTGCCAATCCCGCCCAAACCCGCAACTGATCTCGACAAGCCCGAAGCGAATTGCGATGAGAACAGCCTCTCGTCGAGTTACGGTAAGTTGCCGTTTTCCTTTCTGGCCACTCTTACCGGCTCCATCTCGTCGTCCTCAAAATTTCCCCGATCTAATGGCCTTCCCTTTCAGCTTTGGACATGACGTTTGAGGGTACGTCGGAAGCCTCCTCTAGCTCAGACGATAGCTTTGGAGACGAGGAAACCGACCTCGAGGAATGGGAGATCGAGGAGGATGACGATGTGAGCCAGATCTCCTGAGAGAAGCCAGCCCATATTCCTCTTTTCCTATTTCTTGAGGCAAAAAGGTGGCATAAGAATACCGGCCTTAGTTACTAAAACAGATGAAACCTCCCAAGTACGTTGCGAATGTTCTGTCGGATGACGAAGACCGGCGGGGTCGGGGGTTCGCAGACAGCGCCGCCTACGGCATCGTCTCCCGTGATGGTGTCGTCCACGATGGGGTCGCAACCCTCTCGGCGACGGCCGCCGCCGAACCCTCGAATGCCACCGCATCCACCACACAGCGCCAGGCGTTAGCGGCTGCCCGACGTCACCATGTCAACGCAGCCGGCCCGAACCAGGATGAGGTAAACGGCTCAGTCGACGAGGCTTGCCTTCACTCCTGGTATGCGCGATCAGGGCGAGGTAGCATCACCGCGAGGGCGTCCAAACCCACGCGCGCGACTCCCTCGACTCGACGCCTCCGCCCCCTGGCGTCTGGATCCCCGCCTAGCTCAGGACACGAGCAAGGCCCGACCGAAAAGTATCCCAAGCCTCTCGCGGTTACCCTAGAGGGTCCCCAACCGATGCGCGTCGCTAGGGAGCACATCCCACTCTCGGGCGAGCCGTCCAAGGAGCCTGGCGTTCGTCCCTTGTGGCACGCTTACCAGACCACACCCTCCCAGCCACAGCCGGTGGCTGCAAACAACATATGGGGTGGTCCGGCCGTCGCTACCCCCACCCCTCTCACCATCAGCAACCAGAAGGACAAGTGGGGAGAGGCAGCCAAAGCCTGGGAAGCCTTCGCTCCGCCCTCCCCCCACCACTTGAGATACTACGACAGCACGGCGACGACGCTCGCGAACGACAAGCGCACGGCGACGGACATCGCCTGGGTCGACGCTGTGAATCGCAGCCTTCTCACCCTACAGACGCACCACTTTGCGTACAGTACACAGATCCGCCACCACCAGGAGCTCCTCGCCTGCCTTCCCTGGCACCTGCAAGGTTACGCGAAAGATCACCCGGCTATCATGGGGGTGGACTTTGGCCGGGCCGCTGCAGGTGCGGTCGTACCAGCCGATGCCTGGCCATCCGTAGCACCAGTTCCTGTTCGCTCGGAGGGTCAAAAAGCTACCGCCACCGCCACCGCCGGGGAGAAGAAGAAGGATACGGATACTCTTTCTTGCGAACTTGATACGTGGGCTCCGCTTTTGCCCCCTTCCACTACCACGGTCGATGAGGAGCCTCGGAAGGCAGGAGGAGAGACGACTGTTGCTTCGTCTGATGTCGTCGAGAAAAAGCCTACCCCTTCTCCTGTTTCTTCCTCACTCACCCCCCTCGCAAAGGACCCCACCCCTCGCTCGGAAGGTGGCGAGGCAGCGGCCACCAAAGCAACCACCACCAAATCCACCGCCGCCAAATCTACCACCGCCACCACCACTACCGCGGACGCTGACAAGAAGAAAACCTCTACTATCTTCGCGAGTGGCAATCCAGCGGCTGCTCACCCGCTCGACGCTCAATGCGAGGAAGCGGCGCCTAGCTGGCTGCCTGAGCGCATCACGGCGGATCGCTTCATTGCCACGGTGTACCCTTCTTACTTCAAGAAGATAGGAAAGATGACCGATGAACGCAATGCGAAGATAGAGGCGGCGATAAAGAAGATAAGAGAAGAACATAAGGAAGCTGCCGCGGCGGGGAAGCCCTGGCCCACCAAGGAGACGGTGGCCCAGCTCGTAGCCATTTCCCGGCAGGAGCTCAGGAAGACAACAACGGCGGCTTCCGCGGCGGCCAGCGGCAGCAACAAGACCAGCAGCAGCAACAAGCCCATCAGCGACAGAAACAATGACAACAACAGACCCAGCACCACCACCACCACCATTGTCACCAATAAGGGCACCACCACCAAAACGACCTCAACCTCGACCGACTCGCGCCAAAAGATACCCGAGGACTGTGCGGCCTCAGGAGGAGCCGCCTACCACCCAGCAGCCCTCTACCCAGGAGGTTACCAGCCAGGAGCGAGATCCCGCCGTCCGTCAGTGATAGAGGCCACGGCCACGGCCACGGCGTCTCGGCTCCAGAACCAAAGCCTCAACAGAAAATACAACATCTTCGACAAAACCTACACCAACACCACCAAGGCCACCACCACCACCAACACCAACAACAGCGCCAACACCAACACCAACACCAACACCAACACCAACACCACCATCAACGCCGACGCCACCGTCAAGATCACCGCCGACGACGGCACCGACATCGACGACGTCAACTTCAGCCGCATCCTCGCCGACGGCAGAGGCTTCGAGATGGAGATTAACGAGTCCGATTACAACAACCTCAGCGACTACCACAAGCGCCTCCTCCGGTCGGGAGCAGGTCGTGTTGTCGTGAGGAAGGGGTGGTGATGGGTTATTATAGGTGACAGGTGATGGATACTTAGCTACCTACCTAGGTACCTGGGTAGGGAGGTACTAGGTGCCAAGGTGCTGTGAGCTGTGTGGTGGTGCGTATTTGTGGGTGGGTGGGTGGTCTTTTCTTATTCTTATGAGATGAGTTGGAAGGGCCATCTCTTCTCTCTTTCTCTCTCTCTCTCTCTCTCTCTCTCTCTCTCTCTCTCTCTCTCTCTCTCTCTCTCTCTCTCTCTCTCTCTCTCTCTCTCTCTCTCTCTCTCTCTCTCTCTCTCTCTCTCTCTCTCTCTCTCTCTCTCTCTCTCTCTCTCTCTCTCTCTCTCTCTCTCTCTCTCTCTCTCTCTCTCTCTCTCTCTCTCTCTCTCTCTCTCTCTCTCTCTCTCTCTCTCTCTCTCTCTCTCTCTCTCTCTCTCTCTCTCTCTCTCTCTCTCTCTCTCTCTCTCTCTCTCTCTCTCTCTCTCTCTCTCTCTCTCTCTCTCTCTCTCTCTCTCTCTCTCTCTCTCTCTCTCTCTCTCTCTCTCTCTCTCTCTCTCTCTCTCTCTCTCTCTCTCTCTCTCTCTCTCTCTCTCTCTCTCTCTCTCTCTCTCTCTCTCTCTCTCTCTCTCTCTCTCTCTCTCTCTCTCTCTCTCTCTCTCTCTCTCTCTCTCTCTCTCTCTCTCTCTCTCTCTCTCTCTCTCTCTCTCTCTCTCTCTCTCTCTCTCTCTCTCTCTCTCTCTCTCTCTCTCTCTCTCTCTCTCTCTCTCTCTCTCTCTCTCTCTCTCTCTCTCTCTCTCTCTCTCTCTCTCTCTCTCTCTCTCTCTCTCTCTCTCTCTCTCTCTCTCTCTCTCTCTCTCTCTCTCTCTCTCTCTCTCTCTCTCTCTCTCTCTCTCTCTCTCTCTCTCTCTCTCTCTCTCTCTCTCTCTCTCTCTCTCTCTCTCTCTCTCTCTCTCTCTCTCTCTCTCTCTCTCTCTCTTGATGTAGAGAGAGGGGCAGAGTGGTATCTCTTACCCTTCCACTTCACTGCCCCTCTCTCTACGTTTCTATTCTCTGCCTAACGCTGTGTCCTCCTTTTGCGGTTCCACTTCCTTCTTTTCACTTCTACCTTTCACTCTTCCACTATTTTCTTCTACCTTTTCTACCGTTTTCCTTTTTCTCCTTTGTCGCCCTTCTTCCACCTTTTCCCTTGTTCCCCCTCATTTTGCCCTTGTTGTTTCCCGTTTCCGTTGGTTGCACCGACTTTGCTTGCTTCCTTTGCTTCCTTGATGAGGGGGCAGGTCCCCCCCTCGTTTGTGGGCTTGGCCCCTTTTCGGTTCGGACTTTGTTGGGAAGAGGAAGTGCTAGGTTTTGTGAGATTTAGGTTTTGTGGGATTCCTCGTGACGCATGCTAGGGACGGCTACTACTGATTGGTCATGCCTAGTTTTGTTTCTTCTTGGAACGAACATTGTTGAGCTCACCACTCATCTGTCGGTCACGAGTTGAATGGGAAAGCGCTGGGGATTAGTTGTCCTCTGTTTTCCAGGTCCTTATGGGTATATGTTACTTCTAGTCGTGTCGGGTTTAGGTGGTGGATCGATAGTCACGGGTTGAATGGGAAAACGCTGGGGACTTGGTGTCGTCTGGTTCCCAGGCACTTCTGGATGCGTGTTAGTACTCCGTTGTGTTGGGATTAGGTGGTGGATCGATATCTTCGACATGTTTAGACTTCTTTCTTTACCTGCTACTACTAGGTACTGTACTCTCATTAATTTCAGGGGTCACTTTCACTTTGCCACTGTCCCGTCACGGCAGACCGGACAAACCTTCAAGCCGGCAAACCTGACAAAGTCCATGTAGCGCATTTCGCTTTTGTCCAACACCAGACGAGAGTGACGTTGTGTTACCCACGGAGCCCCGGGTTCTGGAACCTGTTTGACCGAAGCCCGCCACCCGTCAGCAGAGCCTGCAATGTAATGTATTGTAATGTGTTTTGTATTGTATCTGGGACCGCGTTACCTGCCGCGTACGGTATAATACCGCGCCCAGCACACGCAGATAGGTCGGAAATACAATACAAAATACAATACATTACATTACGTTGCAGGCCCTGCCCGTCAGTTCCATTTAGCCGTACGGGTCGGGTCGCCAAGCCGATTCTCAGCTCAAGGGTGGCAAGTGGCGAACGAGCGCCGAGTCCCAACGGTCTTACACGCTCCGTCATGGAGTGATGTGCTTCTTCAGACTGGATTTGAACCATTGAAGCAAGGAAAGCGAGTGGTGTGAGGTTGCGGGTTGTGGCCCCGATGAAAGAGAAAAAGAGGACAGGAGAGCGATCTTCCAATGACACCTTAAAACCTATCCATCCTCCCTCGCAGGTTACATCCCGGCTGGTGCGCGGGGAAATCCAACATTCCAGGCCCAGGCCAGGTGAGGTCAGGTCAGGGCCGCCTCAATAATATGATGCAGGACGGCAACAGACGAATTAAATTGACTGAACCCTGCACGGGAGAAATCGAGCTCGTGCAGCAAAGTCGGTCTTTTATGTTTCCAAATTTGGAAACCAAGTTTCTTTCCTCCTCCCCTCGCTTCACACACACACAGGTGCGAAAAGATTTTTGGTGAGTTGTTGAATGAAATTTCATCACTTTCGGCAAGGAAGCTGGAAGCGGAAGTTATCAAGGTGACACAGCAGAAGCGACCGAGAAGCGGTGCTGATTTCCGTGACGTAACTGGACGAGACACGATGAGGACATGGTGAATCATTGGGGTTCAGTTCACCCAGCCGTTGCCTTCGATACAACTGTGGATAGAATGATGATCCGTTCCCCGCCCTGCACCAGGGAGTCAATCGGGCATTTACTTCGACCTGACATTGATCGATTCATTGTCTACATATTGATCAATCCCGTTCCCGTTATAAAAGATAGAGTTTGCGTCCGACCCGGTTCCCGTGGCCCTGGTTATGTCTTCAAACGACCTAAACCTGGACTCGCTCGGTTGAACCTCTGGCTCACGCCTCAACGCACCCAGCTACAACAAAGAACAGCGATCAGCAGCCACAGCATCATCGCTTTCATCATTCTGGCCTAGACCTCCCTCGGTCAAGTCAAATCTCGCTTTAACTTACCTGGACCTCCTAGCCGTCTCCACCCCAACCACCAGCCCCCCTCGAAACGCCGTCACAATGCGCATCATCATCAACACCGTCATCCCAACCTTCCTCCTCCTCCTCCTCGCCGCATCGCCCACCACCACCGCCCAATCCATCGTCACCGACCCTGCCGGCCGACCTTGCGGCTTCAAAATCGCCCCCTGCCCCACCAGCCAAACCTGCGTCGCCAACGATCCGTCCTGTCCCGCCACGCGCGGGGAGAACTGCGCGGGAACCTGCCAACGCGTCCCTATCACCATGTCGCCCCCACCAACGCCGACCTACTCCGCCTGCGGCGGCAAGCGCGCGACTCCCCTCTCCTGCCGGCCGGGCTTCCTCTGCGTCGACGACCCGCGGCACGGCCCGTCCTGCGGCATGGCGTGCGACGCCCAGGGGATCTGCGTCCGGCCAACGGCGTCGTGCGGGGGGATCATTGGACGGGCTTGTCCGACTGGGCTGGTGTGTGTTGATGATCCGAGGGATGAGTGTGTGGTTGCGCAGGGGGGGAGGGATTGCGGGGGGATTTGTGTTTGATGTGATGAGTGCGAAAGGGGAGCGAAGGCGATTAGTAGGTAGGGAGTAGGTAGGGCGCTTGGAGTGGTCCGGCGGGCAAGGAGGGAGGTCGACAAGGTGGGAAGGGAAGGGAAAGGAATGGAAAGGGCCCGGCTAGTGACCTAGCAATGGGTCTACTGCCGAACAGATGCATATCAGGCATCATGGCTGGGACCTAGTAAGGTACTATCGGCTTGACGGAGGGGATATTGCGCTTCAGTTCGTCACAAAAAGGAAAAGCAAAAGTGGTCCCCGACATTCTGGACTTGTCTGGACCGAGCAGTAGTATTTCTCCTCATGCAGGACCTTGGGTGGATTAGCATGCCATCATACTACAAAAGTTCCGGTCTCTTTACGGCCTATATCAGCAACCCTTTCACTCGAGGCAGTCTCTTGCTTGTCTCATCAACGGCCTCCATCGGGAGTAGTTGTCATCGTCATCAACGCTAAGACACCGGCGAGTTCAGTCGTTATCCGCTGCCACGAGTCAGCTGTTGCAGCGAACAATGCAGCCTACGATGTTATAGCTCCCTACCTGCATGGTAGTTGCGATAGATAGGGCCTCCGTGACCTCAGTGCTCCGATATTGGAGAGGCCGGTGTCCGTCTGGCTGCCTGGGTCATGTCCTTGTGAGAGTTGCCATGCCGGAGTTCTGTTTCTTGTGGCGCTGATCTACTCTGTGAATAGATGAAGTATTTAGAATTGCACCGTTTGTTTCTATGGAGTATCCGCAATAGCTGTCAAAGGATCCGACGGGAAGGGGGTTGGCCGTGCGCCGGAGAGGCCGCTCTTAGACAAGTGGAAAGATCAATACGGAGGAGAGAAGTACGGTCAATTCATTTACTATTGGAAAAGAGAGAAGAGAACTATTTGAATGAGTGTATTGAAGAGCCCCCGCCCTTCTTATTCTGTCTATCTACAGAGTGAATGGACGGTCTTTTATAGACCTCTAGAGTGGAGAGATGAATCACGTCGAAGGTCATAGAAGCTATTACCAAGCATCGTTCTAGAACATCATAGAAGTCCATAGAACCTTCGGGCAGTTGGTAGAATCTTCTGACATTTACAAAGAATTTCGACAAGGGGAGTAAAAAGAAATGGAATGCGGCCCGGATGTCTCAACTGACAAGAGAAGAGAAGAAATGACGTTGCCGAAAGAAAAGAATGGGGGAAAGGAATGATAACTGTCATACCAAAGCTGGAAGAAGAAAGTGAAGAAGAAAAAGGGGTAAATGAATGAAACCTCTAACGTCACCCAGAAATGAGAAACGAGACCATCCCCAACAGGCGCCACGCTCCTCTTGCTTCCTAATCCTCCATCACAAAATCGCCATCCTCATCAATCCTCACCACCACGCCTTCACCCGCCACACGCATCTCCGTCATGACCTCCCTACCTCTTTCCATCTCCTCTCCCTCCTCAACTCTCCACTCGCCCAACACGTTATCAGCATACACACCCATATCAACAGCCGCACGATGACGACCGCAAAGACCAGCAGCGCCAGGCAGCCGCAACCGCGACACCCTGCATCCCGCTCCACCAACAACAACCCGTTGTTTCTCCCCCCTCAACCAACGGGGCATCCACCCGTTCCTCGACCCGTCCGAGAGCACGCTCCTCGTCGGCCGCGCCGCGAACGGCGAGGTAGGCTGGCCCATGAACGCGTCGCCGCACTCGGCGGCTGATCGAACGTGCGGTGCGATGGATGTGTACCAGCGCTCGTGGCGCGCGAGTGCGTCGTCGCCGGCGGAATGGGATGGGGACGGGACGACGGCGTGCTGTGCCCAGTCGTAGGGCTCGTTGTGAAGGGGCTGCGGTGCCGCCCGACCACCACCCTGTTGTTGACGGTGGCGCTGGCGCTGGCGCTGGCGCTGACGCTGACGCTGCTCCTCGTCCTGCTGCTGGCCGTGCTGCTGGGCCTGGACATACGACGAGAGTTGCTGCGCGTTAGAAGCGGCGGCGAGCGCGGGAGGCTCCAGCCACAGCGCAGTGGCGGTGTCTGAATCAACGTCGTCGTCGATGTTGATCAGGCGCGAGAGCTCGGCGCGGGCATGCACTGATGGGGCGGTATTAGAGGAGGAGGAGGAGGAGGAGGAGGAGGAGGAGGATTGATGCCCGGATGACGACGACGACGGATCGTTAGTACGTAGCTCCTGCTGCTGCTGTTGCGGCTGCGGCTGCTGCTGTCCGGCTCCTTGATGACGTGTCTGTCGCTCGAGAACGTCGACCTCGTGCTGACGCGCGAGATCGCGGACGCGGACGTTGGAGGACACGTGCGCCATGTTGGCGGCGGCGTTGCGGAGGGGCCAGACTGGGCCTCGTGGTGTAGGTCCCATGGAGACGGAGGAGGCCGATGCCCAGGCGGATGGAGCGGCTGATGGGGCGCGGGGGGCAACAGCAGCAGTCGGGTTCGCGTTCGGTCTCGGCCGAGGGTTTGTTGTTGTCATTGGACGCGGTGGCGGGGGCATGAGCAGCGAGTCGAGGGAAGATGAGGAGGAGGAGGACTGGCTGGGCGTGCTGCTGGGTTGGCGGGACACCTGCGGGCGGATCGGCGTCGACGCTGTCATCGTGGGAGGTGCTGTCATCGTGGGAGGTGCTCTCATCGTGGGAACCGCTCTTGTCAGAGAAGGCGGGTCGCGGGAAGAGGATGGTGTCATCTGCGGAGGCAGGGGATTGTGCGAGCCGCTGCCAGTCGTTGTCACTTGCATGGACGTGGTGGTAGTCGATCTCGTGGCGGTTCTGGCGCTGGCAGCGGCGCTGGTAGTATTGCGGGCGACGGGGGCCGTCCGGCTTCCGCTGGGACGCGTGCTGGCCCGCTGCCTGTTGCAGGAACCACGGGCACGACCCCGGCCGGCCTGGTTGCGTGCAAGCTGGCGAGGACGCGGAGTTGGTGAGTAGAACTCGTCGTCATCGCTATCGTCGACGCCGTCGTTATCATCTTGATAGTCATCATCACTGTCGCCAGCTCCATCAAAGCCGCCGCCGGAACGAGTGAACGAGCTTCCTCCTCCACCTCTGAGATAGGGGTGTTGCCGCCAGGGCGGTGTTACTTCTCGGCGGCGACGACTTGTTCTAGGGTTGTAGCTGCTGCTGTCAGTGACGCTGTCAGTGACGCCCGTTTTGTGCGGCGATGACTGATCGACCCGTGCCCTGTTCGCGCCACGGCGCTGGCTGTCCCAGCCGCTGCGGAGGGGATTGTAGCTGGCAGAGGCGGGCGGCGGTGGTCGCGGCGGTAGGTTCAGTGACGCGCTGCCTAGTGGTCGAGGCGGCAAGTGGCTGGTTGCTGCCGCTCCGGACGGTAGATCCGTCGCAGAGGGTCGGGCGGGGCTAGGGGCGTTACCACGACGCAAGGAGGACGCGGTCGTCGTTGTTCCTGGAGACGTCGCCTCGGCGATGCGCTGGGGCCTCGAAGATGGACCGGGAGACTCGCGTCTCGAACGGGCTGCGCCACGCGAAGAGTTTGGCCGATGCCAGGGAGGTGTAGGGTCGACGCCCCGCGACTGGCGGGGGATCCTCCACGGCGATGGGCTGCTGCTGCTGGCGCCGCTATCGTCGGTGCTGGTGCTGCCGCTGTTGGGACTACTACTGCTATTTCCGCGTACGGAGGCCGGTGAGGGCTGTTGGCTCGCGCCGAAACCCCCAAAGCGCACCCAACTCTGGCCACCTCCGGAGCGACCACTACTGGATGGGGTTCCCGTGCCACGGCGACGGAAAGAGGGGAGTGAGAGCGGGGCGGAGACGCTTCCGGATGGCGCCTGCTCGTCGACCGCGACAGTCTGTCCCTCATCAGTGGGCTTGTTCTCGGTGACAGGGGGCGGGATCCTGCCGCCCTCGTCGGTCTGCTGTGCCGGGACCGTCGTCGAACGGCCGGCTTCCGCTGAAGACGCCTTGGCGAGATCCGCGGTGTGCTGACCAGCCTTCTAGGCTGAACCAGCAACAGCACGCCTCTCCTGGCCTCGGCCGTCTTGGCCGACCACTTTGCTTCCGCCATCAGCACTACCGCCGCTCTGGGTCGTCTTCTGGCTGCCGGCGGATATTTTTTTCTCCACTGGCGCCTTCTTCTTCTCCTTTCTGTTCTTGCTCTTAGCCGGCTGCTCGGGCTTGGTGACGGCGTCACTCTTCGCCGGCCGCGTCATAGAGGCAGCGTCAGACGGATCCGACTCAGGACCCGCCACCGACGACGCACGAGAGCGCGAGCCCACGATCTTGGTCTCGCTCGGCTTTGAGGCCTCGGCCTGCTTCTGCTCGGGCTGGGCTTTATCTGCTGTTGCCGTTGTCACTCCCGTCGCCCCTCCGGACGCCGGGGCATCCTTGGGAGTTCGGATGATTATCTTGATCTTTGGCTGCTGGGACGCCGGCTGTCCCTGAGCTTGGGGCGCAGAAGTCGTCTTCGGGGGACGACTCGCTAGCCCGGCGGTACTGGCCTGCTCCTGTTTGAGTATGCGGTATTAGCTTCGTTGCTCTGCAAAATGAATGAGATGCATTGACACTTACCTGAAGCTTCAGGCCCATCTCCTTGTCCGCAACCTTATCACTGACGTCGTTTTCGTCGCCAGGCTCCTCATTCTCGTCGTCATTGTCATCGTCGTCCTCGTCACTGTCGTCCGAAATGACAATGACCTCCGGATCGGAAGGCCGCAATCCAGGAACGGCGGGGTGGTTCGACACGGTAGGTGCCGGGGCTGGAGAGGCGACGACAACCGGCTCTTGGAACCTCACACCACCCCCAGGGTGCCGAATCGACCTACCGCGAGGCGGGTTCGCTACCGGGATGGCCGCCGGGATGATGGCGCCGACCGAAGCAGCGGCACCGGCGACGAACGCAGAGGGCGGGAGGGCAGCAGGGGCCGGCTGCTCGCGGGCACAGATATGGCCGCCGAAGGGTCGCGAGTAGTAGTCCTCCTGGCCGATCTCGACCAGGTCCTCGCAGCCCCAGGGCTGGGACCGCGCCAGGCTGCCGCCTGCCCGCCGGCGCTGGGCCACGACGGCGCACGGCAGGACTTTGACGACGACGCGCTCGCCCGGGTGGCGGCGCGGGCACTTGTCTAGGAGGCTGAAGCACATGGTGGGATGCGCTTCGCCGGCGAATTCTTGGGGACTCGTTGGTATGGTACGTATCTGACTGCTGGGAAAGAAAGTGGTGGGTGGAGAGAAGGTTGGTCAGCAAAAAAATTGTGCAAGTCGTTTCTTCCACGTTTGGGGATTAGAAGTAAGAGATGAGAGAGACGCGTATCGAAGAGCCGAATTGCGCTGCCCCGATGATCGTGACAGGTCAATTTCCTCTTCTCGCCGAAGCTACGTTCAACGTCCAGCCGGGTCTGAGTCTTCGAAACCCGCCGACCGGGTATGAGGCGGCTGGCGGACGGCTCGGCGATGGATCTCAACCTCAACCCGCTGAAGTCATGGGACGAAGCACCGTTCTCGAGGCTGGAGGCTTTGTTTCGAGGCTTGGAAGGGGCGGGTCATGAAAGGGGCAATGTCTCGGATCCGGGGCTGTTGCTGGCAATGCGGGAAGAAGAACCTGGAACAGAAAGGAGTCCTCCGAGCAAGAATGAAGCGTTTGTGGGGAGACGAGGGTATTGAAAAGGAGAGAGAAAAGGAGAGGAAGACGATCGGAGGGTGAGAGACTGAAAGCGTAGAAAACTTGCTTCAAACATCACGATTACTTACTTGATTTCCCTTGATGGTGTGTTGAGGAGAAAGAGAAAAGAGCAGACCAGGAGAAATCTTGTAGAGTTTATTTGGCGTTTTGGGAAAAAACGAGCAATCCAAGGGGGAGGGGGTGGGCAGGCTGGAACAATAACACAATAACAACAATACTAGGAGGCGTGTCTATTCAGCAAAAAGGTGGGTCCCCAAGGCTCCCGAGAACAACAATTCGAGAAGCAACTGGTTTGGTCAGTTTGCTCCATGAATTCAGCCGATGGACGCGTCCTTCTTCGGGTTATTTTCGGAAATGTTGATCAAGGTGACGCTCTGTTTTCTCAGACATTTTGAATGTTTACTGGCCTTTTGGGTGTTGAGGAGATTTATAAAAAACAACTCTCAGCTTCTCGATCGCCTCCTCGAACCTCCTCCTGCAGCACGAACACGACCCAAAGCGAGCCAAAAAAGTAAATTGACCGAGACTTCTCTCCGCCGCTACCCAAGACGAGTGCATACGGCGCCCTCGAGGCTGACATCACAGACGCACGAGGATGGCGTGGCACGGGCGGGCAGGTCCATTGTCCCAACCCTCGTAGGCTCGGATAGCATGGAGCGAATTTCGGGAACACGAGCGTGGTAGATGGGGCGCGGCCGACTAGTCTAACCGCGGAGGCGGTACTCCGGGACTTACAACGGCCAACAATCTAAACGACATAATGAACTACCTGCTCCATTTCCGAAACCAAGCCTAACCC
>PYST01000123.1:65206-102340 GCA_003049485.1 Ophioceras dolichostomum
CCCCCCCCCCCCCCCCCCCCCAAAAAAAAAAGAAAGAAAAAGAAAGGGCTCAGTGTTGGTGAACGAGACTACGCACGCTCGGCATCTCCTCGTCCTCGTCGATACACACCATGTCCTTCTTGCAGCACGGAAGATGAAGCGTGTGCTTCTTCAGCGTGTTCCGTATTAGGTGGCCTTAGCTTGGTCAGAAAGAAGCCCCCTCATCCACGGAAGCTGGCCGTGCCGCATACTAAGCCGAATACGGGAAAAGTCTGGCACCTAACAGACAACCGGAGGTTGGGGAACCATGTCGTCACCATCGAGTCGTTTCTAAACAAACACGCGATCAACATGCGCTAGGATGGGATAGTACTAGTCCAGGATGCTGCCGTGGTCCCGGGCTACTACTCCTCACTCTCCCGTCTGACCCTTGCTTGACTATGGCAGCCCCAAGCCAGCAAGCAGAATAACTTCATCTCATTGACGCTAACAACCTGTGGGCGGTGTGCCAGTGAAGTCCTTTCAATTGTGAAAGAAAGCTGATCACGATAGTGTAGGTTACGTTTCACTTCCCGTCTGCATGCCCTTTTATTCAATGATACTACTGCCCCTACGCTTGATTCCAACGGAGATGCGGTACGTGCCCCAGGAGGGGGGGTACGAATGGGATTCTCTCTAGGGCAGAAGATGATTCGGCCGGTGAGATTCTCATATGAAAGCTGCCAGATTGACTCGATCCCATTGCTGAACTCTCGGGTTTTGTACTTCCTTTTCCCCTTGACGCCTGAGACCTGCTGATCTTAAAAGTAAATACGCTCATCCTTCAGCACGCTGTCAGGCCGTGGGTTCAACGCCCGCCCGACTACTACCTAAGCTTGGAACACGTCTTGTCCACAAGGCCAGCTCAGCGGGCCCGACAACTCGCCAGATATCGCACTACTGCAACTAGACGTATTCGGAGAGGACGCTGTGGTGGACTATCAGGGACGGACTCTCCCTTGTGTTCTCGTCATCTGGTCCGACTGAGCTGGCCTGTGTAGTGTCCTATTTCTGCATTTACTCCGAATTGGGAAAGCCTTGATCTCGCTCCACGACCCTCTCTGCTCCGTTTGTTAATAGTTTGTAGAATCCCCACATTTGCTTAAGCGAAGAGAAAGTGTCGTGGAGCTGGAGACTTTAGGGGTCTTTGGTAAAATTCGTTGAACTCTGATAGGTGCTCAGTGCTGCACACGCTGGGTGTGCACGGCTTGATTTGGTGACCGAGATCAAGTGGGTGATCAAAACGTGGCGCAAGGCAGATATTAACTCGATGATAGATAGGTAAAGATGATAGCTGCTATGGTCTGGGTTCAGTATGGGACTCTCGGCCGGGGACAGTGATGCGTTTCCATGTTTCTATCTGTTATCGAGTAAGTAGGTACCTAGTTAAACTATCAGGCAACGAGATGATGGGCGAGTGAGCGAGTAGGCGCGCCGTGGGTAACGAGGTGGCTTTGGGGAGAGTTGAGCGAGGCGGGGTGAGATGGTCATGGCCCAGCACATCCCAGAACTCCCCACATCTTCCCACGCCCTTCCCGGCCAGCCAGCGCTGACAAGCAATACAGACGTGCGGCTGAAGCACGGGCGCAAGGGGTCTCGACACCGACCACCAAGTCTGGAGAACCGGCGCGTGCCGGACTTCCCAGGTAGGACTGATCACTGATAGGTAGTTCAACCAACATCAGCTCATCAGCCACCAGGTCACATCCACTGCAGCCGCTAGCCAGTGATGGGTGGATTGGAGGCCGGGGGGCCATCGGTGACCCGGAATGGCATGGGAGCATGCGACCAACCACCATATCGAGCT
Source organism: Ophioceras dolichostomum (assembly GCA_003049485.1). NCBI lineage: Eukaryota > Fungi > Ascomycota > Sordariomycetes > Magnaporthales > Ophioceraceae > Ophioceras > Ophioceras dolichostomum. The sequence continues at coordinate 67,032 of PYST01000123.1, forward strand.
AGTGAATGCAGGAAGTCTACATTGGGACTGATGGAGCAGCCGCGGTGGGCGAATGGGGCAAAATCGGCCGTATGTTGACGGCTCGATCTGATATCGGGCTGCACCCGTGCAGGTGGCCAGTAGATAAGGAGCGGGTGGTGTACCACTCCTCCGGTGTCTGATAATGCAGAATAGCGGATTTGGCGATGGGTGATGGGGTTAGCTGAGGGCGGCTGCTTGGTCTCGTGATCTGGATGGGGATCTGTGTAAATGCAGGGCCTGCACTGCATCGTTGGCTGACAAGCGCAGGTATTCTGCATGGCATCAAAAGAGTACCTAGAGAGTGCTTTGTTCCGGGTCGGTCCAGTTCGTCCGTCAAGTAGGTAGTGCGTTATAGGTCGGTGCTGCTGAACGATGGGGGTATATCCATCAGTCACTGTTCAGGGAGTCGCCTTGCTCGTCGTCGCACTGCATTCCCGTTTTGCGGCTGTGCCCAACGGCGGTGTATAAGTGGCCATAAAGTGTTCCGGATAATTAATATGACTTGCAGTTGGCATATACAGGTAGGGGGCTTGGGGGTTTCAAAAAGAATAAGGGAGATTGAGGACAGAAATAAAAAGCAGCAATTCCTGACATTTCTTCTCTCCCTAGGGCAGGCAGAGTTGTCCTGTGGCGGAGAGCCGTCGCTGATGATTCTGGGTAGCGACGCTGCCTGCAGACAGCCCCTCCTCGACCCGAAGAGCGCTCGACTCGGTGACACCGACTGCAATCAGAACCCATTAAGATAATGGAATGGCGAGGACCGTGGATGAGGGTAAAGTGCCGGGGAGGGATCAAAAGAATTGGATCAGTCGCCGCCTGTGCCTCCCTGGGAAAGGCAAATCTGACATGCTTCTTCTGCCATCAATAAAGTCCCAGAAGGTTCCCAGGAGTGGCTCGGTCAGCCAACTGGTCCAAAGATACGGGGATGGGCTGCCAGAAATGTACCACCCTTGTCCTTATGCCAGCCGGAGTATTGATCACGAGCCAGCTCATTGACTGCTTGGAAACTCATGCCAATTGAAAGTTCCCAACCTCGCAAGAAGGTCCACACCGCCGCCGCCACCACTGGATGTTGCAGCGCTTGTCGGGTGAGGTTAAAGAAGGAAGGATGCTACGACATGAGATCTAAATGGAACTTCATTCGTGCTGTGCATGCAGTACAGCGGAGGCGGAAGCAACCAACGCCGCTGAAATATCAAAATTGATGCCAACGATTCGGTGCTATTTTTCAGCACACCTATTAGCGGCCACGGATAGAAGACACAGCATCAATCGCATCAATGATGATTGGCCACATCGGTTGGTTCCGGCTCTGGGAGGCAGGGAGGCCTCGTACCTACCACCTACAGATGTTGAGAACTTCCAGGTTGCTTTCTGAACTCGCTGGGCACCTACTATAACTGACTGGAATCAACTCTCACGAATCTGCCCATTAGCCTGTCGTTATTTCGTCTCAAATCAGCTGCTTCATTAGTTAGTTAGATATGCCTTAGTATCTTACAGGGACGTCGAGAGGCGTTGGGGACCTTCCTTTTCCGCCCCTTGGCGACCCCGCAAACTTCCGGGGGGAAGCTGACAGGGCCCCACAGGCCTCGGTCGACAGTCGAGACCTTTTTGCTGCCGGCTTGTGGCGGCCTACTGCCAAGCCGGGTCAAGCATCTTTCATCCATCCGCCGAGGTCTAGCTGCCAAACTCCCCAAGCTTGCGAGCGACCGATTCCGTAGGCGTAGGTAGGTGGTTGGCCTACAATTCCTTATCTTGAAATTCTTTTTTTTTCCTACCCGAATGATTCTGTATCTTGCAATGAGGATGCGAATGAAGGATGGGGTGGGAGTCGATGAGTTCGTCGGAGGGACGGGACGTCGGTGGCCAATTGGGGATGGCGGTTGATCTTGGCCGGATCTTGGCCGCCTTGGCCCAAGATTGGCTCCAAGAAATACATGCACCCAGAAGGACATAAGGGAGACAAGAGGGACAAGAAGGACAGGAGCCGGAACGTCAAGAGGGACAAGAGATCTAGCTGAATCGGCCATCTGGGAAATGCGCGTGAAGTGTGGACGCCATGTTTTCTTGGCAGGAGGAGGCTGTTTTCCAAGGTAGCGACGTCATGTTTATTCCGTCGACAACAAACGACGAACGAAAAATTCACATCCACGAGACGAGGGACAGGGAGGAGAAGCGCTTCTAAATATCATCATTGCGAATTGATATAAGGGACGGACGACGGGACGGGGCGTCAACAATGGAACGAACAAACCGATAGTAGGCGGGGTGGACAACGACAGCTGCCCAAATGAGGCAGGACGAGAGAGGAAGGCGCATGGATGCCCCTCTCATAGTGCCTATTGCGACATTCTGGCGGAAGGTGCGGTGATCATGTGTGCTTGATTCAGGCAGCTACATAAGAACCGACCGAAGCCTATCGTCTATTGCGATTTCCATTTTCCAGACCAGACAGATAATGAGAGACAGACGCTGGGGACGCTTGCCCCACCCGTCGGTCAAGACTGCTGTGGTACTAGGAGCAAATGGCCTCCATCGCGCAAGGTCCTCATAATCGGGATCTAAAATATCCCCCATCGCCCCCGCCATCCAAGGATCCATCATGCGAGCACCACGCCTGTCCGTATCTTCTTTATCTCTTGGCGGCCCAACGGTCGTCGATTGCAATACGAATCTACCGCTCATCACACAAGCCCTCCGCCGCGCACGCGGCCAGACTGCGCACGAATCTTGCGGTCTCCTACTCCCTAGATTGTGGGAAGCAAAGCGGGCATGCGCGCTGTTGTGTTCGTGTTACTGGGCATGTCAGACGCTGATGATGCGGACGCATCAACAGTCTCGCTTGCCTCCCCTTTCCCCTTCTTTGTTCGCCTCCTCTCTCATTGTATCTCGGACTCAGCTGTGCGAGGTCGCGAAAAATTCACCTTTCCGCCTCTCCCCCCGCCTATCTCTCCTCCGCAGATTCTCAAGTCAAACAGTTATCGTGAAATCGCGTGCTTTCATGGTTCCCCAAGTGGAAGTGAATTGGATGGGTCCGTCGTGTATGGTGGGCATTCCGTGCCTATCGTGGCAAAAAACCCGGGGCATCCCAAATACAACTACATGCGATTGGTACCGCCCATCTGTTCTCCCCCGCCCGCCCATCTATCGCTCGGTGACCAGCTAGGAAAGGGAAACAAACACCCCACTCCAACCACACCCCGTCATGCGGAGGAGAGAAGGCAATCATGGGCGAGAAGGCGAGACATGTAAATCGACGCACACACCCCTGCTCCCTACCGGCGCAGCCCGTTGAAAGAAGGGCCGGATACGTGGTGGCGCCGCAACACCAGCGCCAGCAGCATCAGCGAGGGCGTGGCATGCACAAGGGCATAGAAGGGCGTGTAGCGTCGATCTTTCCGAATTGAACCGTACCCCCGTGCAGCTCCTCCAGCCTGCCTTGCCTGCCACAGTCCGCTAGTTGGCCCATCCTAGCACGTCTACCTACTGTAGCTGCTGCCAACTGCCCGCCTCATCAATGCTGTAGTATCTTTATGGTTCGTGCTTCGCAAAGAAGGTCCATCCTGGACGAACCAGCGGCCGGAATCAACCCTACCCTTAATACCACGCATGTGGTACAAGTCCCGCCCGCATGCCTGCTCAATGCCTGCTGAATGCTCATCCATATTAAAGGTCACCCCCTCGGCAGCCGTCACCGACCGTTTTTATTTGAAGGGCGCGCCAGCCCTTAACTTTTCCCATCGATTTCTTTTCTTCTCCTCTTCCTCCTCCTCCTTCCCCCCTCCCCCCTTCCAGCCTCCAAAGGGATTGTTCCCTGTCGACGACAACAACGCTGTGACAAAGTCACAAGACCTTGTTGCGCGCCCGCCGGTCAGCGACGCTGCATCATCCCCCACCGCGAGTCTAGTCTGCATACGTCGCTGCAACAGCAGCAGCTGTAGCCAGAGGCCAAGATGGCGTCCACTGTCAAGAGGCTGTTCTCGAAGGCGGACGATGAGAAGCACCCCGGCTCGCCGTCCGAAACCGCCGTCCCCGGCGAAGTCGAGCGCACCTACGATGGAGCCGACGACCTGCATCGTGGCATGCGGCCACGCCAACTGAGTTCGTGGCTCTCTCTTTTCGCTCTCCTATCCTTTCTCGAGGATTTCTTCTAATCCGGTCGGTTGATTTTGTATGCTGACACTAACTAACAATCTCTTTCTTGGCTCGATTGCTTTCCAGATATGGCAAGTCTCGCCCGTCCACCCAACCCACCACCTCTAATGTCGCTGTTCCAGCCAACCAGCGCGGCTCGATAGATGGCGCTAGGCAGTCCTGCGCAGGCCCCCCACTCGGCGCGGTTTTCGGCGGAACTTTTTTGTTTCAGGGGTGTTTCCCGGGGGCTAGGCGAAAAAAAGAGAAGAGAGACAGAGCTGATGCGCTAACTGGATATGTCTTGTTGCACTGGTTTTAGATGGCCATTGCCGGCGCTATTGGTACTGGTATGTCTTGTCCTCAATTGGTGCCCTCCGTCTCTTGTCCTCAACCAGCTCTACCCGCCCCGCCTCCGTCTCGTCTCCCGATCCCCGTTCCGGCCGTACGAGCTACTCCACCCGCCGTCTCACCCCACACCCGAGCCTAAACTCTCCCACGACCTCGGTTCCCGCGCCAAAAACCTTCTTCTGTTTCCTCGCTCAAATCACGGGGTTTCCCTAATGGTCACCGAAACAACACAACAGGCCAACCACGACGGGCACGACGGGGCACTAATCAGAAAACACAAACTCTTTTTAAAATGCAGGTCTCATCATCGGCTCCGCAACGGCCCTCAAGAACGGCGGCCCCGGCTCCCTGCTGATCTCCTACATCATGATGGGCTGGGTCGTGTACGTGGTGATGGTCGCCCTGGGCGAGATGGGCACGTGGCTGCCGCACAAGAAGAGCTTCTCGGGCTACGCCGCGCGCTTCGTCGACCCGGCCATGGGCTTCGCCACGGGATGGAACTACTTCTTCAAATACGTCGTCGTGCTGCCCAACAACTTGACCGCCACGGGCATTCTGCTCTCGTACTGGATGCCGGACATCAACGTGTCCGTGTGGGTGACGGTGTTTGGCGTTGTGATTATCGGGCTAAACGTAAGTTGACGTCTTTTGTTCCAACTCCCTCCCTCCACTTGTTCGATACTTGCTCTCTTCTTGTTGTTGCGTAGAGTTGCCTTCATATAACGACGGTTGCTAACCTACGTCCAAACCCGGAACAACAGCTCATCCACGTCAAATTCTTCGGCGAAGCAGAGTTCTGGATGTCGCTCATCAAGGCCCTCGTCATCATCATGCTGATCTTCATGTGCTTCGTCCTGGCGCTCGGCGGCGGCCCGAACCACTTCCGCTCTGGCTTCTGGTACTGGCAAGACCCCGGCGCGTTCATGGAGTATAAGGCGAAGGGCGATCTGGGCAGATTCCTCGGTACGTCTTGTCTCCTCTCAGCAGAGCTGAGCCAACCAACCTTCCTCGGGGGATTGGGGGTAGCCCCTCCTCCATATCAGTAGCTACTCTGGAACAGACATGCTGACATGCACAATGTTGTATTACACACAGGCTTCTGGGCGTCCATGGTCCAGGCCACCTTCGCCTACCTGGGCACCGAGCTGGTGGGCGTCGCGTTCGGAGAGGTCAAGAACCCCAGGAAGAACGTTCCCCGCGCCGTCCGCCAGACCCTGATGCGTATCATTTTCTTCTACATCGGCGGTGTCCTCACCCTCGGCATGGCCGTCCCTGCCACCAACAAGCTGCTGCTGGATGCGTCCAGCCAGTCTAAAGTCAGCGCTAGTATGTTTCGAACCCGCTTTCTCTACATTTACCCCTCCCTCTTTTCCGCGCATCATCAGGTCTAGCTAGGCAAGGGGGCATGGGCTGGCTGTATGGTTTTGTCGTACGGTTGCTGATGAACCGACTTTTCCCACACAACCAGAGGGCTCCCCCTTCGTCGTCGCGGCTGAAATCGCCGGCGTAACCGGCCTCGCCAACGCCGTGAACGGCCTCCTGCTCGTCTTCACCCTCTCAGCCGCCAACTCGGACATCTACCTCGCCGCGCGCTCGGCCTGGGCCCTGTCGAAGGACGGCCTGGCGCCCGAGCTCCTCGGCCGCACCAACAAGCGCGGCGTGCCCATCCCCGCCGTGGCCCTGTCGTCGGTCTTCATCGCGCTCGGCTACCTGAACGCCACGACGGACGCCGCGAAGGTGTTCGGCTACTTCGTCTCCCTGGTCACGGTCTTCGGCGCGCTCAACTGGGTCGCCGTGCTGGTGTCGTACATGGCCATGATCCGCGGCATGAAGGCGCAGGGCATCCCGCGCTCGGTGCTGCCGTACCGCAACCCGCTGCTGCCGTGGGGGGCGCCGGTCGCGCTGTTCATCACGATCCTGATCATCATCTTCAACGGGTGGACCGCCTTCGTGCCGTGGCAGGTCGATAGGTTCGTGACCAGCTACATCGGCATCCCGATCTACCTGATCAACATCGCGTGGTGGAAGATCTATAAGAAGACCAAGATGGTCAAGCCTGAGGAGATGGACCTTATGACGGATAGGAGAGATGACTGATCTAGTCTGCTGCCTCTCTTTTGTTCGCTAACGTGGCAATCCTCCCGATTTTCCTTCCTATCTGTCTATCACGAACTGAAGCAGCGGTGGAGTCTTTGCGAGGGAACGTCTTGGGCTCAGGTCCCGGACACATTTGATCGCTGCGTGATGGGGTTCTGGATGCTGTACCCCCGCATGGGCGATTCAAATGGTGGTAGGCCTGGGGCAGGGTGTGTTGGACTAGCATAGCTTGTGTGTGTTTTCTCGATCTAGCGTTTTGGGAATTTCATACCAGTTCAGCCGTGCATGCCTGTTTCTCTTAGAGCGAGCATCTACTTGCGCCTCTGTGGACTTCCTTCTAGTTGTTTTATGGTTCCCCCCATCGAGCACGTCGCATCACTGTTCGAATCTATCATCTCGGATCAAAAGAGTTGTGCAATTGGATTAGAGAAGCTTGGGTGCCGAAGGCATCGTCCAGCAACATGGAATACGGCGCGGGATCTGTATATATCGTTGCGGGTATCAAGACACTCAAACACTACCGACCTCCTAGCTGAACTTGAAATAACCTGGGGTTACGACTTCATTATCCCCGATCTCTGGGCGATCTCTCTCACCGCATCAAACTCTTGCTGAATACTGTCACCATAGTTAAGCTATACTTGTAGGTATGAGCTGACTTGCACATTTGTGTTAATTTTACTTAACTACAGTAGTATCATCTCTTCATCGAGGGGCTGCCGGCCTTCTGGATTAAATGACTAAGTTATCGTCTTCTGCTAATTCCACCGTCAAAGGCCGACTGTGGCGCTCGCCACTGCATTACGCGGAGACTCGGCAACGGTACTCCCTGTTCCCAAGTTTCCAACTGTGAACAGATAGGTAGTTTCTAGGGACGGGGAAACAGCGTCAGGAGTTCACACGAACGGTGTTGGAGGTGATAGTCCAGTCCTCACCAATGTCAAAGGGCGTGGATCCCCGAGCAACGAGCAGAAGCGGTAACATTACCACACATACTCGTTGTTGTTCGTGGGATAGCAGGATTACACAAGTAAGTACCTAGTCAGCTAGTCACCCGCGTGGAAGACCACGAGTTGACCGGCGTGGCGGAAAGATAAGTATGTAGGCTGCTAACAACACCCGACGAGGACTCTCTGTCTGCGTGTCCGGACGGGCAGATCTAGCAAGACGCCCTTCATACCTAGAGCGCATGCCGCGTTAGTTACTAATCGATAGATCCAGCAGCACAATGTCCGAAAGTGTCAGATATCACTTCTCTTCGACCTCACATGCCACGGCAGTTTCTTGACATGCTTGTTAGCATCCCTCGTTACGTCGATTCAATGTCACAAAACACTCACGACGAGGACGGCGAGCGTAAGAAAAACCCCATTTTTAAATCTAAGCTACAAGTAGACCGTGTATATGACCTATCGACAGACAGCAATATCCGTTAAACATAAGAGAAGGGGGAAAAGGAAACAACTGCAAGCAACCTGATCAAACGAGTAGCACTCCCATCGCAAAATAACCATACAAGAGGAAGACACACGTCCTCGTCCCATTCATCAACCTGTCTCCAGCCGACCTGGTATAACCTGACCCGACCAACGATCTCCCCATTGACCAGATGTGGAAACCAGACCAAGCCGAGCCAAGCCAACCACCAGGCCAGCCAGAAGAGCAGAAAGAAAGACAAAGCTAACAAGAAGAGCAGGCCAGAAAATAAAGCAAACAGCATAGAGGCATATGACGATGATGAGACCAAGAAAGAGGAAGAAAAAACAACAAAGAATATTAACAACGACACCAACTGTCTGCCCCCCATTCGCCCCCTGCAACCACCACCACCACCACCAATCATCATATACTTCTCCTCCCTCGTTCCATGTATGTATACTTCGTCCATGATACTCGCTCGCCCCCTCTAAGCCTCCCTCAAAAACTTCAGCACCTTCTCCCTCTCCTCAACAGGCATAACCCTCAACACATCCCTAACCCCCTTCCAAGTAGCGCTGACTCCCGTAGCTCCCGCACCCTTAGCACCATGTCCCTGAGCAGCAGAGCTAACAGGCGAAGCAAGCGACGTCGGAGACTCCGGACCCGATGATCCCGAAGTCCCACCAAGGACGTTGACCTCGTCAGCAGCATTCCACCCACCCCTAACCAACAGCTCCCTGATCTCCCCCGCAACAGCCTCGCTCCTCAGCGCCCCAATCTTGCTCGCCAGCGTCCCCCCATTCTCCTCATACCACGTCGCCACCGCCCGATCGGCCCTCTCGAAATCAGGCACGCCGCTCCACGCGCTCAGCAGCCGCATGTGTCTAGCGCGCGCCTTCGCCCCCGCCACACCAGAAGCAGCAGCCGCCGACCCCGCGACGGTCTTGCCATTGTTACCGTGCGCAGACACAGAAGCAATAGCGGCAGCCCCCCCAGCAGCCGTGGCCCTCGCCATGCTCCGCAGCAAATGCTCCTCGTTCACCCGCCTCCGCACGCGCCAGTAGAAGAACCTCCTCGCCTCCTTCCACTCCAGCTGGTCCCTGATCACGCCCTTGGCCTTCATCCTGCCCGCCCGATCATGCAGATCCGCGAACTGCACCGCGATCTGCTGATAGATGGGCGCCAGCTGCTCCTCCCTCGCGCTCATCTCCCTGCGTATCGCCTCCAGCTCCTCCTTCTGCAGCTGGCTCGGCTTGCCCGCTTTCCCGGCGGAGGCCGCCGCCTCGTTCACGGCCGCGAACCTCTTCTTCAGCGCGCCGTACACGGGGTCCAGCCGCGCCATCGTGTCGAGCTGCTTGTCCTTGCGGTACTTGATGCCGATGATGCCCTCAGGCTCCAGCACGCCACCGCGGGCCTCGACGTCAGCGTACATCTCCATCGCTGTCGGGTTGATGGTTGGGTCGACCACGACCCACGACCCGCCCCTCAGCTCGCCGTGCGGCGGGATGTACACGAAGATGGGCTGCTTGTAGTCGACCAGCGCGTCGACGATGAAGCTGCCGTACTTGAGCACCTCGTTGTACATATCCCTTTGCCCGCCCGAGAAGCCCCTCCAGTTCGCCAGGATCATGAGCGGCAGCTGCTCGCCGAAGTTGAAGTCGTTGATGGCCTGCGCCGTCTTGAAGGCGCTGTTGGGATACCACACCCCGCCGGCCTCGTTGGTGACCTGCTCCATGGACTCCGAGTTGGCTGGGTCCGCGGGCGTGACGTTCTCGATGGACCGCGTCTCGACGGCGATGACGCCCATGGGGATGCCGTGCAGACGCGCCCGTCCAACAACAACGGTGCGCGCCCATCCAGCGAGCGTCTCGACGAACGAACCGCGATCGAACAGGCCGGACTGGAATTCGCCTGAACCATCCTCGTCCTCGCGACCAGCGATCATCCAGCGGGGATCATACGGCGCGCGCTTAGGCGGGACAAAAGTGACGTCGCGGTCCCAGGTATCCATGCTCGGCATGATGGGCACGGGCCGGTCGCGACGGTCCGGCACGAACGACATCCACTCCATGATCTTGGAGATGCCCTCCATGTCGTCGTTAGCCGTCATGTGAGACACGCCGTTCCGGTACATGATCTGCGTGCCTCCCAGCTGAAGGTTGGACGTGTACACCTCGCGGCCCAGCAGGTTGTTGAGCGCCGGGGCTCCCGTCAGGATGATGGGCTGGCCCTCGATCTGGACGGCGCGCTGGCCTAGGCGCACGAGGTAGGCGCCGATGCCGACGGAGCGGCACGTCACCAGCGTGCAGGTGAAGATATCATGATACGCACGAGACGTGGCGCCCGCGATGAGGCCCGAGCCACGCAGACACTCGACGCCCAGACCGTCCTCGGAGCCAACAATGGTAACGATCTTGTGGCGACGCTCGCCCTCGACGACAACCTCCTCAGTGATGACGGCGTCCTCGAACCGCTTCCGCGCCGCATCGTCCAGGTACAGGTACTCGAAGCCCTTCTCCGGCTTGGTCGCATCGACCCACGCAGCGCGGAAGTGCGGCATCAGCTCGTTGGCGACGCCCAGGCGGGCACCAGAGTTTGCGGACAGGTAGATGCGCGGGATGCCCAGCCTCCGGGCGAACTCGGTGCACTTGTTGAAGAAGTGGTCCTCCTTGGGGCCGAAACTGCCGATGTTGTATGTGATGTCGTTGGCGACCACCACGAAACGACGGCCGTTGGGATACTCCGGGGTGAAGGCCGTGATGACCCAGCCGACCATGCCGCAAGTGTTCGTACCTGGCTCGCGGTCCAGGGGCTGCAGCGTGTCGTGGTCGTCGAGCACCAGCTCCAGCGTCGACGTGCACTCGCCTTCTTGCGGGCGCTGCAGCTTGGCGGCGGCAGCGGCGGGCTGTTCGGCGGCCAGCTTCTTCCAGCTGTTCTGGACGGCTTGGCGGAACAGCTCCGGGAAGTCGTACACGTACTGCGTGCCCATCAAATGCGCCTTGTAGCGCTTGGGCTGCAGCCAGTTCTTTGTGGGGTAGGGCGTGTTAGCCGGCAGCAGGTGCATCGCGCCCGTCTTGGACGTGCCCGAGAAGAAATAGAGAACCACTTCTCCCTTGTCGGACTTGCGCTCGTGGTACAGCTCCACCTTGACGACGTAGCCAGACGTGTTGGTGATGTACGCCCTGATGGGAAGGCGGGCGCCCGTGTTGGGGTCGGTGCACAGGATGCGGATCTCGCACTGGGCTACCCGCAGACGCCAGGCACGGCTGCCGAACCGCTCGAGGAAGCCCTGGAGCGCCTGCTCGACCTCGCCCGGCTGGATGTTGAAGGTGGGCGTGAAGTTGAGGAACAGGTGGTTCAGATCCGAGTTGTTGTTACCGATGATCTCGAGCGCGTCGAACACGTCGTTGACCACGCGGTCGGCCTCCGAGATGAGGTACTCGGCCGTGGGGATCTCGTCGCGGAGGCGGCCGGGCCGAATTATGGCACGCGTGAAGTAGCGCTTGTCCGTATCGACGCCCTTGCCGACGGCCTCGTACACATGCAGGTTCTTGTTCTCAGTGAAGACCGCCTTGTACTTGAACTTGGACAGGCGGTTGAGCTCCAGCTGGAATGCCAGCGCAGGCTCGCTGTGGCGAATGCTGTCGTCCTCGGCATACGAAGGGCCGCGGAACGTGTAGTAGCCCGGGTACGAGGCGTCGTTGTGGCCGCAGATGAAAGTGATGCGGCGCACGCGTCGGGCCACCAGCTCGTCGCGGAACTGCTCAATGAAGGGCTTGATGCGGCTCAGCACCTCGTCGTCGTCGCGGCTCTCGACGTCGCGGATGGCGATGTTGACCACAGACGTGAACTCATCCTCGCTGGAGGTTTCGCTGGGCTTGGGCGTGGGCGGCGCCGGGCGACGCTTGCCCTCGAGCGTGGGAAGGAGACCACTGCTGGAGCCGGCAGCGCTGCCGAGGCCAGACGAGATGCCAACAACACTACGCTTCCTCTGTTGCAGCAGCTTGTTAGCGCCGGGCAACGTCTCGAGCGCCTTAGCCAGGAGGTCCTCGGCGTCCTCTAGGTATGTGCAAGGCACGATGACACCCTTGCGAGTTGGCTGCTTCTCCGTCTTCCGCGAGAGGTACGACATGTCGCTGATGGAGTTGATGCGGTTGAAGCTGCTAAACTCGGTCCCCGCAGGAGTGGCCGGAGACGATGGCGCGTTCGACTGGGCGGGCACGCCAAAGCCGAACTCGACGTCGCCGCTCTGCTTCATGACGAAGTCCCAAGTCAGAAACGAGGGCTCGTCCGTCTCGTCGCTGTGGTAGTCGATGCGGCTGAGCTCGTAGGCGCGGTAGGCGCGGCGCACAAACACCTCCAGCGCCGCCAGTCCGACCCACGCGTCGTCGTGCGCGAAGAAGAGCGTCAGCACATCCGACACGGTGTACTTGGAGTCGACCACTTCCTTGATGACGCTGATGTTGGGGTCGCGGTGCTCCCACGCGGCCTCGCCGTAGCGCGACTCGACCACAGCAGACCGCAGGATGTGCTCCATCTGGCTCTTGCGCTCCTCCAGCGAAGGGAGCGAGCACTGAATCAGCACCTCACGCGCTTTGATGGCCACCTTGGCCGTCTGGCGTGACTCGAGGTCTGTCAGGTTGCGAAGCCCCTCGCGCAGGTACTTGCCCACGTTGCCGACGTCGGGCTTGTTGGGCCGGTACTCCTCTATGATGGCCAGCACCAGCAGACTCTTGGCGGCCACGCGGCTGTGCGACAGAACCGTCTGAACCACCTTCTGGATATCATCCTTGTTCTCGTCGCGTAGCTTTAGGATGACGTCCTCATCCTGCGACCGGCGACCCGAGAAGAGCTTCTCGGTCTCGATGTACTTGGTGATGAAAGAGGCCATCATCTTCAGCTCGCGCGCCTTCTGGCCCTCGAGGTAGAGGTCCAGCACCTCGGTCAAGGGGGAGAGCGTCGTCTTGAGCAGGGCGGCGTCGCCCGCCGCAACATGCTCGTCGATGAACCTGAGGAACGTCTTCTGGAGGTTTTTGGCCGGGAACTCGGTCTGGCGGGCGCGGGCACGCTCGATGACCTGGCTGAGTTGGGCCTCCAACTTCTGAGGCATGCGCGTGTGGAGAGCCGAGAACTGCGCGCTCCACTCGCTGTAGGGCAGCTCGGGGTTGCGCAGGACCTCGATCAGCTTCGTCAAGCTCTCACGCATAATGGTGGTGTTGTCGTAGCCGAGCATGATGTTGTCGAGGATGGCGTGCACCTTCGAGAGACGCTGTGCCGGCTTGTTGCCCGTGATGACCGGGGTGCCAAACTCTGGAAGCCTCCCCAGGAACGGTTGAGCCTGCTTGACGCGGCTCGGGTCGTCAAGGGACAAAATGCCGAGGATGTCTCCGGCCTCGATGGCCGACCCGGGCTGCTTGATCAGCTGCACCGTGCCGTCCTCCTGCGCCACAAGAGGCATGTACATCTTCATGACCTCGACCTCGGCGAAGATCTGGCCGGCCTTGACGTGCGTGCCGCTCTCGACTGTGTACTTGACCAGCTTGCCCGGACTAGGCGTGCGCAATTGCGTCGGGTCGTTCTCCTGCTCAAGGAGGCAGGTACGATTGTCGACTGACAGACGCGTGGCACCGACATCCTCCTTCCAGTACACGTTGTGGCTCTTGCCGTCCAGCAGGATCAGCAGACCACCATCGCTCAGAGGGCGCACACCAACAGGGCAGTTAGACCCGTTGATGAAGAGGTGGTAGCTGTCACGGCTGGACCGAGTCACCGTGAACCGGTAGCGGAATCCCTCGTAGATGAACTCGACGGGGAACGTCGTCTTGAGGATGTCTTTGGACGGCACCTGGCCCTTCTCGAGGCCGGCGCGGTACTCGTTGAGGCACTGCTCACTCGCGAGGTGGGCCTTGGTCACGGCACCGGACACGACCGCCAGCATGGGGTCAGGCCGCTCGGCCGTCAGCTTCTTGGAGATGAGCTCGTCGAGCCAGCCGGTGGTGATTGTGTTCTCCTCGAAGGCCTCAGTCTCGAGCAGCTTGATCAGGTATTCGACCGTGGTGCGGAAGTCGCCACGGATGCTCAGCTCCTTCAGCGCGATGACCATGTGCTTGCGAGAGGCGGAGCGGCTCTCGCCGTACGCGAAGATGTGGCCGAACTGGCTGTCCGAGAAGCTGTGGATGCCACCCTGCGTGCCCACCGAGAAGTAGCCCCAGACGTTGGAGCTGCTTCGGAAGTTGAGCTCGTGCATCACACCGTTGGACGGCTTGAAGCCCTCGCCGGGGTCCTCCGATGTGATACGGCACGCCGTCAGATGGCCCTTGGGCGACGGCCGTCGCTGGGTCTTCTCGCTGCCCTCCTTCGAGAATTCGAAGTCGATCTCGGTCGACAGCTTGGGGTCGACACCGTAGAGGAGGCGGATGTCGGAGATGCGGTGCAGAGGGATACCCATGGCAATCTGAAGCTGGGCGGCTGGCAGGTCAACGCCGCTGACGCCCTCGGTGGTGGGGTGTTCGACCTGGAGACGCGGGTTGAGCTCCAGGAAGTAGAACTTGTCGTCGGCGTGCGAGTACAGGTACTCGACCGTGCCGGCGGAGACGTAGCCGACGAGGCGACCCAGACGCACGGCGGCGTCCTCCATGGCCTTGAAAGTCTTGGGGTTGGCAATAGTCACTGGCGCCTCCTCAATGATCTTCTGGTGGCGACGCTGGACGGAGCAGTCACGGCCGAAGAGAGAGATGTTGTTGCCGTACTGATCCGCGAGCAGCTGCACCTCCAGATGGCGGGCGTTGCCGGCGAGCTTCATGATGAAGATGGGCGACCCGGGAATTTCGCTGGCCGCGGCCTTGTAGAGCTGCTCGAATCCGTCCTCGCTCATGGCCTTGCGGATGCCCTTGCCACCGCCGCCCTCGGACGCCTTGATCATGACAGGGAAGCCAATCTCTTTGGCCTTCTGCAGACCCTCCTGCCACGAGCTGACGCAGCCCTTCATGTAAACGTCTTCGGCAACGGTGACGATGCCCTTCTTGTCGATCTCCACGGCGTCGACACCGGTGCCCGACCAGGGTATGCAGGGCACCTGGGCGTGTTGGGCGACGATGGTGGACGAGATCTTGTCGCCGAGCGAGCGCATGGCTGAGCCCGGAGGGCCGATGAAGACGATCTTCTTAGGCGACGCTGCCAACGATTCCGGCAGCTTTGGGTTCTCCGAGGCGTGGCCCCAGCCCGCCCACACGGCGTGGACGTTCATGCGCTCGGCGATGTCGACGATCAGCTCGACGTTGGCGTAATTATTGTTATTTGTGCCACCAGGTACCTCCACATAGTGGTCAGCCATGCGGATGTAGTCTGCGTTGGCCTGCAGATCTTCTGGTGTGGCCATCACAGTGAACTGGATGGCCCTCTCGTCTCCGAACGTCTCGTACGCCCATTTTCGAACCGATCGAATCTCCTTGACGGCGGCGATACCGTTGTTCGCAATAAGGACCTGGAGGTGGGAGGGAAGAGGTCACTGTTAGCCTGCTGCTCGTCGGGTTTGTTTGGTGCTCGAGCCGCCACCACCAGCGCCTTCGGACGAGCCGCCACACGAGCAAGGGAAAAGGTGGTTGGCCCAGTGGAAGTGGCCAAGCAATGCTGCTGCTGCTGCTGCTGCTTCTGCTGCGACAACCCATCCAGGCGGCCAGGTAGGAAATCAGGGTAATGGGAGGGCGGGGAGTGGAAGGAACCCAAGGGAAGCTCACATTTGTGATCACGGTGTGGCCATCGTGCGTTGCAACCCACTCCTTCACCTTGGAGGGTGGTGCGTTCTCCAGCCGGTTGCCGCCAATGAAGTGGTCGGCGATCCTGTGCTTCTCAGCGTACGACGCCTTGCCATTAGCAATAGGCACCGTGACGCTGCCATTCCGGTGCCGGCCGCTGTTGGCCGAGTGGCCGTTAGTCTCGGTCATTTTGGCGGTCGTGGTCGTCGTCGTGAAGAACGCGACGGCTCGTCCGCCGGCGGCCGGAGGTTGAAGGTGCTGCAGGTGTAGACGGCGGCTGCTTTTGGGGCTGCTACTGCAAATGCTGGGCGTAGGCCTAGTGACGACGGTGGTGGGAGGAGCGGCGGTCCGCTGGGATGCTGCAGTAGTAGGCGTGTGCTGGAGTCATGCGCTGTTCCTGGTGGTACTGCTGATACTTTGTCTGCCCGCACCGGTGCTGATGCTGCTGGCGTTGCCGCTACCACTCCGCAAGGAGAAAGTCCGAGCTGGTAAGCTCGAGGCGACTCGGTGATTGGCCAGTGTTCAGAAGACCGTCGGTGGTGCAACGAACACACCCCCGAAAGTTGAACTCCGAAAACTGGCTGAGCAAGGACCAAAGATGAAAAAACTTTTCCCTTTCGCCTAATAGAGAAAAAAATGCCCGATGCCCGCAATCTGGCCTCTTCCTTGATCTCCGAAAACGCTCGACCCAACCTGTGCCTTCTGTTGCTGTTCGCCAATTGATTCCTGGGTTTGCGGACGGTGCAAGCCAGTAGGTCGTGGCTGTCGTGTCGTGGGGGTATCACAGGTCTAAAGATTTGTTGAGAGTGGAAGGTACAGGGGGAGCTGTGCTGGAAGAAGGGAAAGTGGTAGCAGGTATTGGGTGCACCCAAGTTGGTCGATAGCTTTGGTCAAGAGCTATCGAGGGCAGAGAGGAAGAGCAGAGTAATTGCTTCTTTCCCCCTTGTGAACGATGGGATGGTGGGAGGAGGGGAAAGGGTCAAAAGCAGAAAACAATGGCAAAGTGTCCCGGAAGGGTCGGTGGGAAAGTCGCCGTAATAACGATGTTTTCTGGCCCGCCAGCAGCTCTCACCACTTTTTTTGTCCTGACTGGAGCTGACCCTTGTCACTTTCCCCCCCAAAAGACCGATGCACGAGGCTGAAGATGGGACCAATTACGGGCCCTGGACCAGGACACTTTGACACGCGATCCCTGTGTGGGACATTTTTCTCGATATTTTTTTTGTTCGGTGTTGGGGAAAAAAACGTCAGCTTGCATATCGCCTTCCCCAATTCCTGATCCACCCAAGCATCCAATTCGCCAAAAGTCAATTTCCAGCCAAGACCGCCATGACCGAGCTGACAACCAGCCGTAAGGCCGTGCAGCGTCAGGACGCTGAGGCGTTCCAATCTGCTGGATTGCAGTATTCCGCCGAAGCAGTTTCAAACTCTCATCAATATCCGTGGTTTGGGTAACAGTCATGATCGGTGTGTTTTCTTCTTGAGATCATATCGTCCTTTTTAGCAAAGTCACCAACGCGAATGCTCAGCAGATATAGCAGCGATAGTCACGGGAAAGGCCAACGTGATGTCCCCATTGCTGTGATTCGACATCAGGCTCGACTTGTCATGGGCCTGGCTCTGCGCCCGTCACTTCTCAACAGGCGGTACTGAGCCCAGGAACATCGGGATCGGCGTCGACTGAAAGTTGCATGTCCCGAACAACGTCTATTCTCTAGGTTTCCGTCCGGCCGGCGGCGGACATCCAGCAATGGGATTTTTTTCCCCTTCATTTTAGGAATCTATCTGCTGTTACGCACGCTGCTACGCTTGCTGCTGCTGCCCAGGCTCGACCTGTATGTAATGGAGATCTTTTCTCAACATTCCGTCTGGCAGGCGGTGTCGCTTCGATGGCTTATCGGAGACGTCTGTCCCTGGCGATAAGCTTGGTTGTCCCGCCATTCATGGATGCCAGCCAGCAGGGTTGGGAACTGCCAAGCAACAGACAATAAACAGCAGGCAAGATATAGTTGAGTTCTTCGGTTGCAAACTCGGTAAAGAGATAGAAATAAATTCTCAACAGCATGCAGTCCATCTATCCGAAAAGATACGATCCTGATTTTCTTGTTTTGGTTTTTCTGCCATCCCGATCCACGAACCCAGAATCCCATCCCTTCCGCCCGTGGTCCCAAAGCCCTCCCTCCCAAAAAGTCTCATCTCAATTGTTGAGCCCCGAAAAGGCCGGCCCGTGCAGTGAAGTCTGGCTCCACTCCACTCCAACAGTCCCCATGCACGAACCCTGGACCCGCAGATCCCCAACATGTTGTCCGCCCGCCGGCATCCGTCCGGCGGTGACCCCTGGGTCCCTGGAAGCCCCTGTAGCAGTCGCAGTCAGCGACGCCAGCCTCAGCATTCCTTTCGGTGCACGGAATGGCCCGGGTATCGTCATCATCATCGGCCAGAACAGTTCGTTATCGGGTTATTAGGTCTCGGGCTCCCGCATCGCCTCACTGCGCTGGGTTCAGCTTAGCTACATCAGGTAGTTCACCAGCCTCCCTCCCTACGGTGGCGCTATTAATTCTGTTTTGGGGTCATTGTGGATAGGTTTTTTCGGCGACTGGGCGGTAGGAGTAGGGAGCAGGCTCGCTGGGCCTGGGCCTTTGGGGGACATCCGGCCGCTGGGTCTGCGTTCGTGGGGGATCGTGTTGTGATGAGTCTCGGGCTCCTTGCGACGGCGACTACGCCACAGACCTCGCGGCTTGCTTGTGGTCACAATATCTGAAATGTCCAATGGCCGAATACGAGCTCGAACTTGGACTCCCAGCTACCATTTATTAGCACGTCTCGCATTCCTCAGAGCAGTTCGCTTGGAGAGATCGTGATGGGTTATTTCCTCTAGGGTCCGAAACCTCGAGTCACCACCAAGTCAGCCAGAACGGAAAGTAATGCCCATGTAACACGACGAGAATCCCGTGTCTGGCTTACATGTCGTCCTCGGAGCGCGATGGAAAGAAAGCACTGACTAACTAGAACCCGCCGGACATGATCCCGGACCGATCAGGACCACGCTAAGGCCAATCTTACGGGAGGACAAGGTCCAAGGCCGGCGCTATCAACGCCACACACCCAACTGGTCGTTCCGTGCTGATCTCCGGAGATTCCTCGCGCTTCGACGCCTGCCGCCAATCCAATACACATTCCCACGTTATTGGGCTTGACCTCTCGTGGCCATGCTATTCAACACTAGGTACGCACCAACCTAGTTAGACATGCGCTGCTTACGTGCGATCACGGACTCAGTCGTTGGCTACCAAGCCCATCTTCTCGCTGTGGCATTCATGTTGTCAGTCGTTCCAGCCAAGCCAAAGGTCATCCTGACCCAGAGACGGCGATTTTCCACCACAGTATGCGGCAAATTCACACGTGGCAACGAGATATCTCATGAGGCAAAGACATACAGCCAGCCAGATCGCCCAGGGAAAGGACTGAGGTCAAGAACCAAGAATGAAATTCTGAATGGGTAGGTGGTATTAATGTATCATCAAATATGTACTGTACCGTCCATCTATCCCACAATACAAACACCGTACAAGCTTTGTCTCGCCATCCATTCGATCCGCCCCCTTTTGGACGGCAGCACGCACCACCAAACAAGTCATAACGATCGTGAACCCAGAAAGAAGCAAAGAGAAGAAGAGAAGAGAAGAAGGAGAGGATAACAAAGGGAAGGAATGTGAAGGAGGTAGGTATCGAGTGAGGTATTGAGGAGACTACACCGGGGTAGTAGTGGGTGGGTATGAAAAGGTAGGCGGCATGATGTATCAGGTATCAAGACGACGTGGAAACGCGGAGGAGTGTGCGTCCCCACGATGGTAGACAGGACAAAGGAAAAAGAGCCAAGAATGATAGGTGGGTATAGGAGAATAGAAGATGGAAGAAAAGGTAGATACAGAGTAAGGAGATGTAAGAGGCCATGAAGAAAACTGGCCCGAATAAAGAAGAAAAAAAGAAACAAGTGCGCGCATGCGTGTATGTATGGTATGCTGTGGGAAACACCAAGAAAAAAGAAACCAACCAAAAAAAAAAGCATGCGAGCAGATAGACAGACAGACCAGCGTCCTCCCATCATCATCATCAACCAGAAAGCCATGAAGGAGAGAAGTAGGGAAGGCTAATACGTCTCCCCCAAATCCTCCAACACCCTTGAATCCCTCCCGCCCGGCTCCCTCAAACCCCCACTGCTAGTCCTCCTCCCCACCCCACCCGCAAGCACAGGTATGCCCCCGCCGCTCTGCCTCCTCGCCGTGCTGCTCGGCAACGGTATCCCGCTACCCCCCGAATCAAGCCCGTACGTACTCCTCCTACTAGGCGTCCTCAGCTCAGGATCGAACGCATCGGCGCTCTCGTCATCATCACCAACAACTCCTCTCCCCGCCGCATAGCCACCACCACCGCGCTGCGACGACGACAGAGACATAGACAGCGACGCCGAGTGGCCGTGCAAGCTGCCGCCCAACGACGACCGCGGGCGCGGTATGCCCGGCGTGCGCGCGCCCGCCCGACTGAGCGGCCGCGGCGGCGCCGGCATGATCTCCTTCGAGTCGCGGTCCGCCGCGGCGCGCGAGCCGGGGCGGTAGGACGAGACGCTCGCGCGCGAGGAGGGGCGGGAGTCGGTGCAGCTATCGAGCGGGTTCCTGTTGGGCAGGGGACCAAACGAAAGTCTCGACACGCCCGACGTGGACAGACGGGGCACGTGCGATCTTGCACCACCACCAGATGCAGAAGAGGTGCTGGACGAGAAGTTCGACGCCGACGACATTGGGATGCCGGAGGTGCGGTTCGCGTTCGTGGGCGTGGTCTCGTCCGTGCCGGACATGACAACGCTGGACGCCGCGCTGCTCGTGGTCGTGCGCTTCCTGGAGCGGATCGTAACCGTCGAGGGGACGCCGATCGAGTTGCGGGGCGACGCTCGCGGCGGCGTGTTGACGGGCGCGGGCAGCTTCGAGCGCGCCGAGTGCACGCGCGCCTCGAGGCGCTGCACCTGCGCGGTGAGGTGGCGGATGTGCGAGAGCGACGTCGAGTTGGGGATCTTGTGGGAGGTGGAGCGCTTGGTCGCCGTGCCGCCCCCCGGCGCGGTGAGGGACGTGCGGGGCGCGGGGGTGCGCACGGCGGAGGTGGTGGCGACGCGGGTGCCGGGGGGGCGCGAACTGGTGGAGGAGGTGAATTGCTTTGGTTTCGGAGTGACGCTATGGTCGGCGGAGGGAAGGCGGGATTTCTTTTGGGACGGGGCGGGCGTCCTGATGGCGGCGCCGGGAGGGTGGTGGTGCTTGCCGACGGAGGAGGCTGAGGTGGGCTTGGTGGTGAGCAGCGCGCCGCCGCCGCGGACGGGGACGGAGGCGTCCGACATGGGCGGCGAGGGCGGGTCCTGCAGCTCCGAGACGGTCTCGGCCGTGGTGACGGACTTGAGGTCTGGCGGCGTGGTTATCAGCGGCGAGCTCGCGGTCGAGTCCGGGGAGCGATCGAACGTGGGCGATTCGAGCAGCGAGATGTCGGTCGAGATGACGGAGAGGTGGTGACTGTGGCGGGCCTCGTCCATCTTCTTAAGCTTGCCCTGCAGGATGTCGGTCTCGATCTTGAGGTCCGACAGCTCGTCCTTCAGGCGCTGCGACTCGATCCGAAGCGTCTCGCGCTCCTGCTCGCCGATCTTAACCTCCTCCTCGAGCAGCACGGCCCGCTCGATCGCAACGTTGTACTTGGACTCGAGGTCGTCGAGCGAGGACGTGGTGTTGCGGGCCTGGCGGGCGTAGTCGTCGTTGGCCACTTCTATGTCGCGCAGCTTGAGTTGCAATGTCCGGTTGGTATCCCGCAGCGACGTGACCTCCTTTTCGAGCGTATTCTGTGCCGCATTGGCTTCGGCTTTGGATTCTCGGTACTTGGTCTGCAGTGTAGTGAGGTAGAGCGTCAGTGTCAATAACGTAGAGACCACCGCGCCAACTCGCGAAAACGTCCCTGCCAGCAACCAGAGGGAGAGCGGGTGCTGATGACCTACCTTCCATTCTTCCACTTCAAATGCCAGCCCTTCTGCCTTCTCCTGCAGAGCGCGCTCCCTCTTGTCTGCCGCATCCAGGTCCTTCTCCAGTTCGCCTTCCAGCTCCCTACTGGATTCGCGAAAGTCCGCTAATTCTATCTCGAGCTGTTCGTACTGGGCCTTGTACCAAGCGAGCGCATCTTCCGGGCCGGTGTCTCCCGTCGGGGGAGACGAGGGCGGCTCCGCCATGTTTGCTGCGGCGGTTTACGTGCTTGCGTTGTCGCGGTCGTCAAGAGGCAGGGGGTTGCATGTGACGATGGCAAACTCTGGCCGTACAGGGGTTCGAAACTCTGTGAGAAGAGCGAGGGAGGGATGGGACGGCTGGCGGTGTCGTCGATGACACAAAAAGTATAGGATAGAAAAAGCGATGAAGCAAAAGGGATAATCGAAAATGAAGAAGAGGCCTCGGGTATCTCTGCTTCTCGTCGAGTAGTCGTAGACGAACGGTGTCGCTTTGCGCTGTTCTGTTCGGTTGCTGCTGCGAAATCCAGAAATCAACACATGTCCTTCCTCGATCAGCTGCCAGTTGTGTTTCGGAAGTTTGCTCACCTTTTGGAACCGCGCGTCGTCGTCCGTCTTCTGTTGGGGGTGGTTCGGCTGTCGAGATTGGCGTGTGGTCGTCTTACCTGCTTCTTACCTTTGTTTGCCAGGGCCCGTCGTGCTGGGCTGTCGAAAATCCGGCGATGTCGTCGTCGGCGTCGTGGTGGGCGGCGAAAGATTTATTGACGGTGGTCCTTTCTGTTGTTGATGTTCGGTTGCTCGGTTTGTGATGTCTCTCCCTGAGCTGGCGTCGCGCTAGTCCGTTTTGGGCGATAGTCTGCTACTACGGGCAACCGTGCGCCAAATCCCATGCAGCACGACATCCGCTAATCGGACGATAGCGAACACCTTTGAAAAGAGCGATAAAAAGCAAGGAGAGGGAGGAGAGGGAAGGTTAGAGAAGCAAAGAAAGGTTCCAGGTTCGCGCCGTCAATCCCAAAAATAATCCCCGTCTCGGAATATTCAGCCGAGTTCAGAGTCACAAAGTCCAGCAGTTTGGAAGGCTTTCATCGTCATCATCACGGTCCTCCGTTGTTAGTGTCGCATCTGTGCTCTCCAGCCCGACCGACGGTCAGTTTCGCGACAAACCCCAATTCCCTACGCGTTTGTTTGTTCGTGCGTGTTCTTTCTCCAGCAGCCCGTTGGGTTCCCACGCCTCGACCGTTGACTATCCGTCCGCCATGCACCCGTTGCACCAGGGCTTCGATCTTGTGTGCCTTCGTCGGGCCTTTTCTTTCAGGCATCAGACAGCGCTGCTGCACAGTGAGGACCGGGGATGGAGAACGGAGGGGAGGGAGAGCCATGATCCCTCCAGCCTGTTAGTTGTTTCCCCCCTTCAGCTTTCCCCCGCCAACAAAGGAAGACTCACAAACGGTGGCAACGCATGAACGAACAAATCGCACCCCGCCGGTTCCACACCCTCCTCCTATGCGCCAGTGAGTGTGCGAGTATGTCTACCCAATACCTCCATTATCAAATATATCCTAGAGCACTGGGTTGGTCCCCTTGTGGCTGAGGTGTCTGGATGGGGCGCGTGAGATGTCTCGCTTTAACAGGGCGATTAGCAAAAATTGATAACTGGTTGGAGTTCTTTGGATGGTGTTTCAGCGCTGTAATGATGATCAGCAACCAGCTGGCATCCAGGAACGAGGGGATACCAGAGTGATCTAATAAGCGTGCGGCGATGATAATGATAGAAACCGAATACACATTATTGTTGTTGCTGGGTATTCTCTCCGCGTATGGAAATATAGACCATGTTCGCCCATTGTGGTGCGCCATCCCGGCCTCTTGATGCTGAACAAGGCTCGTCGTTGCTCCTCACCACTACCGAGTGTCCTGACGTCGGCTTTCCTCACCCGCCGTCGTCGCGGCCCGAGCGCGGTCTCGCGTTTCGGAAACAAGCGCGACGGCAGGTATCCAAAACTCTCGCATGTCCCCCAATGTCTGCTCCGGATCGTCGTCGGCCTCGCTCTCGTGATGGACCTCCTCGACCAGACTACCCAATGCCTCTAGCACGCCGTCCCCTCTCTTGGCCGACACTTCCGAGTGCAACATGTTGCGACTCCATGCAAACGCCCAGCTCTCCAGTGTGCGCTGCTGGTTCTCCTGCGCGGCCACCACGAGTGCGTGCTCGCTGATGACGTCCGGTCCGTCGGCGAGGTCTCCGCTTCTAGTATCCGACTTAAGCCCGAGTAACAGGACCGGGAAAGGCGGGCGCGCGGGCCGGTGAACCTCCCTAAACAGCCGCCTCTGCAGCCGTTGCGCCGCCTTGAGCGACGCCGGTGAGTCGACGGCGTACGCGAGCACTACAGCCAGGTGCTGCACGTCCTCGAAGCTCTGCGCGGAAAACCCGGTGGCCGGCAGCCGGGCCATGGCGACGTTGTACACGCTGCCGTCGCAGAGGTACTGTGGCGGATAGACCGCGAATGGCGTCGCCGGTGTGGTTCGGCTCATGTCACCGAACCGTACCTGGGGAGGACTGTGGTGTTAGAAACGGAATCCGGTGTGACCCCCCTGTGGTAGCCCGGGGACAACAACAAAAAGCATTCCAACTGACTCTGTTGATGAACGACTTCACACCCACCCCGGGAGCCCCCAGAAACAAGACGAGTAGGTTCTTGGCGGCGATCTCGTGGACGTTCCGGCCGTTGATGTTGAGCCTCTCGAAGGGCGGGTGAGGTACGTTCGCGGCGATCCTGCCAGTCTTCCAGACCGACTCATGGTAGGCCCTGGCGTCGCGTCCAGTGCCAGCCGCCGCCCTCGATCTGCTCTCATCATCACCTCTCTCCCTGTCGCGGCTCCGTCTCCTTCTTCGTCTCCTCCTGCGTCTCTCATCGTCGTTGTCTCTATCGTTCCCCTCATCCGGGCTTCCCTGGTCGGGGAAGAGCCACGCGAAGAGCTTATCCATGCCGAGTTGCCATGATACTTCTTAGGGAAACGGATGTGTCGCGTATCAATGAACGCAAAGAATTGAACGGGGAAAGAGAATAGAGAGGAACAAAGGGGGAGAAATTAGTGCAGATTAAATTCTACGGTCGCCAGAGCACCGTGTATTCCAAGAAGGTCTACTCTCCAACAAATCCCCAAGCAAGCGGCGGCATCGCTGTCGATGAATGTCAAAAGATGAATCCCGGACTGGTCGGTCATTACGGTCTACACTGGCGTGGCGCTCATCAGCCGCCACCTCATCAGCCAATCTCGATGACGTCACGTGGGATGGGGTCAAACGAGACGCTCTCGTTAAGCTCGACCGCGTTCATCAATTCGAAAGAAGGAGAAAGCCATGGATTGCTTCGTCGTCGCATAGGTCCTGCCGCGTGCTTCTCACGTCGTCGACTGTCTCCACCGCAGTTGGCATCACTAATATGTCCTGTGA
Source organism: Ophioceras dolichostomum (assembly GCA_003049485.1). NCBI lineage: Eukaryota > Fungi > Ascomycota > Sordariomycetes > Magnaporthales > Ophioceraceae > Ophioceras > Ophioceras dolichostomum. The sequence continues at coordinate 92,293 of PYST01000123.1, forward strand.
GATGCGCCTGCCCAGCCGGATCACCGCCCGCAACCGGGAAGCAGGCAACCACCGCCGGTCTGCGGAGCACGCTGTCACCGCGATGTTTGGACCCGACTCAAGACATCAACGCGCTGCTCTACATATGTGCTTGCTTGCGCACTTGGAACTCTAGCGTCACTGCATGTATAGATATGCTTTGTTGTCATACTCTCCGCCGTTCCCGGGCCTAGGCGGGAGACTCGCAACCGTCAGCTGGAAGAAGGGTAAAGTGCTCCCTCATCCACGTACCCAGGAGGAAACATTTGCAAGGGGAAAAAAAGAGGCATACGCGCAGAAATAGACTGTTCCAATAGAAGAGGACAACAATTTTTACTTCTTTTTTAACTTGTTCCGAGAAGCTGAAAACATCCACCAGAGCTTCTTCGGTAAGGCGTTAAGGCGAACTTCGGGCAGAAATGCTGCTATGTGGGTGTGAGTTTTGTGCGTTTGAGCCCGACGTTGGTCATTTGATGGGTTTGCGCAAGTCGATATCAGAGCGCGCTGATGACATGGACTCGTTTAACCCCCTACCCCCTTCTCGCACTTCACTCACAATCGCCCGGAGGTCGCTCGCCCAGCTCCCAAATAGCACGGTACCTTGAGGTGGGGAGGTTGATAAAGTCGTCAATCGAAGTGTTATCCCCACAGACATCTTGAAGATAGGCCGACAGACCGGTCGTCGCTATCATCCCGATAGAAGGATCCGACGCCTCTGAATGCGACCAATATTTCGCAAAGCTCACGACCTCCTCCTGCGCCCCTCCTAACAACACAGCGGGCAGCATCTCGGAGAGAATCCCTGCGGATCCCATCATCAGAGAAATGTCAGCCAGGGACCATCACCTATACCGTCAGGCCGCTCCCGATCCCCGCGACGGCCTGTTCCATTGCCCATGGGAAGGCAGAGACGGCTGTAACCACAGGCCGGAGAAGCTGAAGTGTAACTACGAGTAGGACTTCAACAACCAACCCCTTTTCGCTCCCGGCCAAGGTCATTTCCTCCGCGACATTCACTTACCATTTACTCCTCTATTTTCTTTCTCAGCAAATTCGTGGATTCCCACTTGAAGCCTTACCGCTGCAAATTTGAATCTTGTGAACATGAAGACTTGAGGTTCTCCTCGACGGCCTGTTTACTCCGCCATGAGCGCGAGGCTCACGCCCTGCACGGCTATGGCGAGAAGCCGTACCTGTGCACCATTGAGGGATGTGAGCGCGCCGCTCCAGGCAACGGATTCCCCCGGCAGTGGAATCTAAAGGACCACATGAAGCGCGTGCACAACGAAGTTCCCATGCCGCCCTCTCCTGCCCTTTCCGCCTCGCCTCCAGGCCAGATTGCTCGAGCCTATGGCCAGCCCCAGCTCAGTAGGCGAAAGAGAAAGGAAGTCGATGTTGGTTCGAAGAAGACGAGGACCTTGTACAGAACCCCGGCGATCTCCGCAGCTGCCACCTCACCCAAGCTTGGCGGATCGTGTTCAGGCGCTCACTTTAGGGCAGCCCTCGCGCGTTTCAAACAAATGGCAGGGCATGACGTACCGGAATCCCATATCGACGACCGCTTCGCCGTGGCCACGCCGGCTTCAGAGTACAGTCAACCCAATGCTAGTGGTAGGCACCTCCAGACAATCTTCACGACTCGTTTCACGCTTCCATTCTCCTTCTGACATCGTGTGTCCATCATCAATGTACTCGCAGACCTCTTCGCCGACATTGGCAGCGCGCCACCCCGTCCCGCCGACGACATCGCACACCAGCGTGAACAGCAGCAGCACGTTGCCGATCTCGAGATACCGCCGACATCGACCATGCCGCCACCACCTGCTCACCCGGTTGATGAAGGCCGCAAGTTCGCTTGTCCGTTCTTCAAAAAGAACCCACAACGATACCAACATTGGAGATCATGCCCAGGTCCCGGATGGACCTCGGTGCATCGGGTCAAGTGATATTACTCCTCTCCTCCTCACTCCTCTCCTTCTCACCCGTTACACTTTCCCCCTTCCCTGCCACTCCTTCCCTCCGTATCGTTGAGCGGAAATAGCTAGTATCTAATATTACCTTCCTCTTTTCCTATCTACCTACCTAGGGAGCACCTGTATCGCTCTCACTCCTTGCCGATCACCTGCCCTCGCTGCCACGAAGAATTCAAGTCCGAGGCTGAGAAAGCCACGCACCTGACCGCCGACCAGCGCTGCGAGCTCAACAAAGATGAGGCCGCGGCTGAAGGGGTTGACTCGAAGACGCAGCTTAGTCTCAAGAGTCGAAAGAGGGGCAACAAGCGGCTAAGCGAGGCAGAGAAGTGGGCGGACATGTTCTTGATCCTCTTCCCCGGCACCGCAGATGCAGACGTTCCTACACCCTGTGAGTTGAGCACGAACTCCTCCCACACGCCGCGCGGCGCTCGCCGATCTCACTGGACTCATCTGCTTACAAAAACCCGGTTTGCAGACTACGAACCCCCTGCTGGGTTCCCGGGTTCGGAGGAGCTTGTGCGGTTCGGGCATTTCCTGCGGCGGGAGCTCCCGGACCGGATCGGACAACAGCTCGAGGGCCTGGTCGAGGAGAAGACGCTGAGGGCGCAGATCACGGATATAATGCTGAATCTGCAACTGGACTTGTTCAAGCAGTATACGGCGGATCGCACCAAAGCCAAAGACAGTAATAGGGACGGGGACCTGGCCACCGCCACCGCCGCCACCACAATACCCTCCTCTGTCAATACCAATAGTAGATCGCTTGCAGGTGACTCTAGCACCAACACCAGCAACAAGCGGGACAGATATGGGAAGCTCGTGGGCTTCAGTGATAGCGGCGAAGAAGGAGAAGAAGGCTCATCGTCGGCCTGTCGACCAGGTGAGTTCGAGGCGCTTGATATGTCGCTACATATCGACTGGGCCGCCTGGGACAGAACCGGGATCGACCTTGACTCAGATTTCGACTTGGGGTCTTGCAACTTCCTTGACGTGGAGTCAGATAGCTTCACTGGTCAACCGCTGTCACATCAAGGGGATGACGCTGACAGTGGAGATGTCGACTCGGAGTGGTAGGACACGGAAGAGGTGGAGAAGAGCCAGGGCTACACAGCTAGAGATCGGACATTTATCTACCTAGGTAGACAACGGGAGAATACCGGGCTAGCATACTTAGGGATGGAAAACGAACATAGTGGAACGTGGTCGTCAGTGGGACCCCTCCTTGCAAGAAGACAATGGAAAGGCACATCAGCTTTCACTCATAGTCCTAAACGCAGGCACGGAATACCGTTACAAAATATCAGCTTGCATTTGCCCGCTGATCTGTGGAACTCTTTCCCTACCAAGTCAACTTCCCCATGCCGTTGGAGCTTTGCCTCAGTCCTCAGACCACGCGACCAAATCAACGACAGCAGCAGACAAGCCGGTAATAAGGTATCAATGCGAAAGGGCTGTACGGTCCGGGAAGGTTCGGGACGGATATCGAGAGGATGGTCAGGTCTTTATCTGAACTCTGCAGGCGAGAAAAAAATGGGAGATGATATCTCCCTCTCCCTCCTCGGTTGCCGATGATGATCAGTCATCATCAACGCTAAGAAGCAGACAGGGCTGTGTGGCTTCCAATCGTTGTTGCTGAAAATACCCTGGAACAACTCATCACACTGATTAAGCTTTCTTTGTAATGTTGCTAAGCCTCCCCTGGAAACACGCTAATCTTCCTTCCCCACAAAGCCGTAGTAGGGGCTTCTCACAACCTGTGCTTTTTGTTCTAGACCGCCCCCCCAATCTCCTCAGCTGAAGGTTCTGTGGTGCCGTTGTCGCGGGAATTGCAGGGGGTTTCGGTATCAAACCGTGACATCACATCATTGAAAATTTCCTGCCAGAAACGTCCTCATTCGTTGCCTCGTTTATCACCATTTTTATTTCTTTACCCCGGGCGATTGCCAACGAGGCCTACTATTCAGAGCCGCCGAGAACAACGAAAGAATTGACAATGGCATTGAAAATCTGGGACCCGAAAGATCTCCTGCTCTAGCCGTTGCGCTACCGCACCAACGGCGAAACCGTCTGGTGCTTTCCCAGTCGGCCGCTTTCTCTCGAATGAGTGGCGCAGATAAACTTCTGACGCGACCGACCGGCAACGGCGCTTCCAGCCCCAGAGGCCATCAGTCATCAAGTCATCCACTGACCAATTCGCCTACTACCGAAACGGATAGTCTTGTGTCCTACGTTGTACAGCTGGATCTCACTTTGCTGATTGGATCTTCGATCACAAATGAGCAGTAGTCGGTCCCCATCGCTCGTTGATGGGTTATGGACTGACCGACAAACTGATTATTTGCCGTCCGTTCTCCGCTGCCCTCTGGCATTCGCCCAACTTTGCCCATCTGTACGAGGAAACTAGTCCCACGAAAAAATGGATAGTAAGAAAGCATATCGAGGACGAACACGAACTGTCGTACAATGCTATTGGTTACGGACGAACGATCGAGAGGCGTGCTGCAGTTCAGCACGTATCACGGACCGGGGTGGCCTCAGGTTTGGACGACCATGGATGGCCGCCCCCTCCGTCAGCAGGCCGAAATGGCTGACAAGCTGTGGCACGACCCCCAAGCTAACGGCGATCTAAGCCCAGAAACCCCCTTTCATCTTGGTAGGGCCGCACCAGGAGAAATGCTGTAGCCTGGCCCCATCCATTCTAGAGCGCTAGTCCCACGGCGCGGTTCTGTTTTCTCTTTTTTCTTGGCAGGGCATAGGACAACTGATCCATGGCGGGCTGCGTGCACACTGCACTAGTGCAACTCAGAACCTGCACCGCACATGGTTGTGGCTGGCCTCAGAGACAAGGGGGGAGGGCGGGATTTTTGACGCCAACGAAACCGGTCGCCCTCATATTTGACCCCTACACCTGCTTTACATAAGGATGAAAGGGGGACGGTCCGTCTTTCTCCTCCCTGTCAAGCCATCGAGCCACCCGGGGTTTCGACCAGGCATTGCTTCCTCCTCCTCCTCCTCCTACCTACCTTACCTCTTTCTCTAGAGGACCCCTTATATCTCTATAAACTCGCTTTGTCTCTGGTTTGTTCCCTTTATGTTTTTTTCCTTCTTTCAAGATGAAGGGCATCTGGAAGAGGAAGAAGTCGGAGTACGAGGTACCAGGACAACAGTTTGAGGCTGGTCCCCAACAGCACTACGGAGGCGGTAGTGATCATCAACAGTACGCGTCCGGCTCCGTCTCTGGCTCCGGCTCACAACAACCACAGCCCTCGCCGTACGATACCCAGGGCAACTTCCCGTTTCCTGCGGCCTCGTCGAGCGCACAGAGCCTGGAACTGCAGCAGCAGATGGAAATGCAGCAACAGTATATGGCGGCCCAACTACAACATCAGCAATACATGGCGGCTCAACAGCAACAACAACAGCAGCAGCAGCAGCAGCAGTACGGCTCTTCGCCACAGATGCAGCCATACCAAGCCTCTCCCCAACAACACCACCAGTACCACGACGTCCCGCTGAACAGCCAGCATCAGATCATGGCACAGGGAGAGCCACACCAGCAGCAGCAGCAGCAGCAGCAGCAGCAGTTCACGCCAGTGATGCCCTCCTCCCCGGCCGACACCAAGTCGTACCAGCTCAAGGACGACCCCATCAGCGGCATCACCGGCCTCGACCAGGACTCGCAGGGCACCACCGCCGCCGGCGACGGCGGCCCGGGGGGTCCCGCAGAGGACCCCATCACCCAGCCCGACAAGGAGCTGCCCCCGCCCGTGAAGGCCCACAAGCGGCTAAGGCTGTTCCTGTGGGGGGTGCGGTACGTGATCGTCGCGGCCGTCGTCGGGCTCATCCTGGCCTCGGCCGCGATCGCGTACCGGGGGCATCTGGACCACTTCATCGAAGACGAGGAGGAGAGCTGGTGGCAGAAGCAGGAGCTGGGGTTCTGGATCTCGCTGTGGCTGACCTTCTCGTGGATCTGCTTCGTCTTCTTCGACCTTGTGGGGCTCGCGCTGCCTTATATCTTCCGGTTCATTGCGAGGTAAGTTCGAGAAGTTAACCACCTACCTGGCAAAAGGGAGAAGACCCTACGTGCCTAGGTACCTAGCTGACACTGACGGTTGATATCACTCCCAGATATGTCAACCCTGCCCACCAGAAGTACTGGCGCTTCTTGAGAAGCATGAGGAGACCCATCTGCTTGTTCTTTGGCGTCGTACTCTGCTTCGGATTGTTTGAGGCCGTAAGTCGAAGCCTTCCCTATCACCGATCGCTTGTCATCCATGCCCTTTCAACAAAGACAACGCACGGGCGGTAGACCACCCTCGGCAGGCCCTCACCGCATCAGATCAGACCACCGCAGGACTTGGACTGACGTGTTCTCTTCGAAATAGTGCGTCTCAGGCAACGACCTCAAGCTCATGAGCAACCGCGAACCGGGCGTCTGGTACTGGGACGATGTGGTCGACGACGTTCTCGAGCAGGCGACGCTCTGGGGCGGCTTCTACTTCATCGAGAAGATCCTGATCCTCTACATCTCGATCCATTACCATTACCGCGGCAACAACACGCGCATCGTGCGCTCCAAGGACACGGTGAATGCGCTCATGACCCTGTACGAGGCGTCGCTGTACCTGCACCCCACTTTCTCGGGCGCCTTCGACGAGGAGGACATGGTGATCCGCAACGCGACGGGCCGCGAGTACGCCACGGGCCGGAAGCGCGCGACGGCGTACCTCGCGCGCCTGGGCGTCGACTCGTACAAACTGACCTCGTTCTTTGGCGACTTCATGGACGACGACCCGGCGTCACACTGGCTGCGGCCCGCGAGCTCGTATGCTGCGGTGGAGAGGGCCATCGCGAACCCGCGGAGCGCTGCCGCGCTGGCGAGGCGCATCTGGATGTCGCTGACGCTCAAGGACAGCGAGTGGCTGACGGCGTCGGACATCGCGGAGGTGCTGGGTCCGTACCGCCAAGAGGAGGCCGCGGCTGCGTTCAAGGTCATCAATGAGAATGATACGGGCGACATCGGCTTGGACGAGATGGTCATGACTGTTGTAGAGGCTGGCAAGATCCGGCATGACATTTACCAGTCGATGCACTTTGCTGACCACTGCATCAATACTTTCGATTGGGTTTGTCTGTTTGTTCTAGCGGCTGTGATGCTGTTCTTCATCTGTAAGCCTTGTCTCTTCCCTTATCCCATCCCATCCCACTCCATTTTCTTCAGTCATCCATCCTTCCCTTACCTCACCCCTCACCCAGACTCCGACACGATCTTCGGCGGCCTTTTTCCTTCTTTTTTCCCTAACATTGAACAACTTTACTAGTGGTCCTCTACGTCCCCTCCCTAAAAGGAATCCAAGAAACGCTCTCCTTCCTCGGCATCGGCCTCGGCTTCGCCGCCGGACGCGCCGTGCACCACTTCCTGATCGGCGTCATCTACGTCTTCTTCGACCACCCGTTCGACATCGGCGACCGCGTCGAGATCTACAACTTGCCGTCTAACAACCAGGTGGCCTGCGTCGTGAAGCGGATCTCTCTGCTGTACACCGTCTTCCGCCGGCTCGACAACGGCTCGGACCTGCAGATCCAGAACGAGCGCCTGGTCCAGAAGCGCGTCGAGAACGTGTCCCGGTCCGGCATCAACCGGCAGGCCCTGTCGCTCTACATCGACTTCAAGACGAGCTTCGCGGACCTGGTGTTCCTTCGGAAGGAGCTCGCGGCGTTCGTGACGGCCCCGGAGAACAAGCGCGACTACATGCCGGACGTGGCGTGTAGCCTGGTGGGCGTCCACGAGCTGAACAAGCTGGAGCTGCGCTGCTCCGTCGCGCACAGGTCGAACTGGTCCAACGAGCCGCTGAGGGCCGCGAGGTCCAACAAGTTCTACTGCGCGCTGCTGGCCGCCATCCGGAAGATCCCGCTGGTCAAGCCGGGAGGCGCCGTCGCGGTGGGCGAGCAGTCCCGGCCCATGTACATGGCGTCTGTCGACGAGTCGACCGCACAACGCTTGGCCTCCACTGGCATTGCTGAGCGCGCTAGGCTGCGCGGGGACTATGTGGCGAAGACGCAGACCCCTGAAGATGAGGAGAAGGAGGCGGTGGGGAAGAAGGTCGCTGAGGGGAAGCTGGACGCGAACGACGAGAAGGCGGTGGAGGAGGAGAGGGAGAGGGTGAGGAGCGAGAGGGAGAAGAGGGAGAAAGAGAAGAGCGAGGCGGCGAGGATTGCGGAGTCTGAGCGGGTCGCGCTGGCGACGATGCAGAAGATGTCGGCTGCGGCGGTGGCGGCGAGGGATAAGAAAAGTCCGGTTGGGGCGAGCTCGGCGGTGGAGGTTAATGAGTTTATTGGGATTTCGACGACGGGGTTGAGGAGCAAGTTTGCGGGTGGTGGTGCTGGTGGTGGGAAGTGATGATGTGAGGAGGAGGTGAGGAGGGGATGGCAGGTGATAGTAGGCATGATTCTCTCGTCTTCTTTCTACATGGGAGAAGTTTGATCTACTTTGCAGTTTAACTATTTGGGTAGTCCGGAGTGTGTGGCAGTGAGGGTCCGAACAAGGGTTGGGAGTTGGGGGGTCACCCTCAATGGTGGTATGATGTTTTCCATTCTTCTACTCCTTTGACAAGCTAGATTGTTTAGTCCAGCGAGCGTCTTTGTTAATATTAGTTTAGTAATTTTCAATTCCATCCACCGCGTTTATTTCATTATCTGACACGCGGGCAGTTCCTTTTACGACGGGTTTCGGAGGTGCCCCTTGGCTTCGTTTCGAGGCCACATCCCCGTAAACGCTATCGCTCAGCTAGCTTGATATAGAGATAGTACATGGAGATAGTATATACCCTGCTCCCGTGGATGTGATACTATATATATGAATCCCGGATGCCACCCCCGAGTTCTAGAGCGACATTCTGCTTCTTGTGAGGTAACCTTCACCAGGCCAGCATCGTACGGCGCATGGGCCGTGTAGCCTTTTCACGGTGTCAGTCGATTTTCTAGGGTATTGTAGTTTGCATTGTGCTCTACTCTGAGTTGGTATTGGCAAATATCGCGATACTACCAACAATAGGATAATTCCAAGCCCTGAATCGAGAATCTGAGACGTATTCACTAAGCGGCTCCATGTAGGACAATAGCTCTCATCTGAACGCTTTCTGCACAAACCGTATCCCAAAATGTGAATAGGAAAAGCATTAATAGAAAATTCAGCTTCATGTCACATAAATCCCGACAGAAACAGAGTCTCCTGTAACTGCCTCGACTGTTTCTCCCGCCGGCGATGCTCTGCCCTCAAAAAGGACGATTCTCCCCACCCTGGACTCATATTTCCCAGACTCTCTTCTCTTCCCACCAAAATCCTGCGCAACCTGGCACCTTTACTCTTCTCATTTCTACACGTCTCCCTTACTTTTTATTTACTCACTTCAGTTTGATCTCCGTCTTGACGAGTCCGCTCTGCTGCGACAACACATTCGTCGACGAACTTTTCCCCAGACGTGCCGAAAACCAAACCACAGCCGAACACCACGTTCGCATTCTCCTAGTCTATGAGAACCAATACAGTCAGCCGGTATGATTGAACAGACTGAGAAGTGTCTGGTGCTCGTTGGAGGGGGTGTTGCTAACTTGCCTGGGATGAGAACAGTTGCTTCACATCTGTTAGGACTACTAGTACTACTAGTCCGCAACTCGCAAAGATGCCTCTTCCAGTGGCAACCTTGTGTTGGCAACTCACGGTCGTTCTCTGAAAGAACGAGATGAAAGACAACGAGGGCTGGGTCGAAGCCCTCAGGAACAACACGACCCACCTCAAGGGCCTCGAGGCAGAGTGGGCCTACATGAACAAGCTCGCCCCGGACCACAGCAGGAACGTCATCACGATCAAGGGGCTGCTGCAGGTCCTATGCAAAATGGTCGACAACGTGTTCGAGTTCCGCTACCAGGCGACCAACCCGCTCAGCCCGGGCACGGTGTGGAGGGTCACTGTCACACGGAGGAATCTACAGTGGGCCTTTCTAGGCAGCAGAGTGGGCCATAGGCCACGTCAAGCCCAGAAGGTGCCTCAGGCATCT